>JARVGP010000114.1:23797-85982 GCA_029876185.1 Mansonella ozzardi
CAACAACAGTAGGACAACAAAAAGAGCAACAACAACAGTAGGACAACATTAAGAGTAGCAACAACAACAGTAGGACAACAAAAAGAGCAACAACAACAGTAGGACAACAAAAAAAGCAACAACAACAGTAGGACAACATTAAGAGTAGCAACAACATGTAGTAAGAGATCGCTTTTTAATTTGCTTACAAATTCATGTTGTAATAGTCGTTCTATTAGGAAAAATAAATGAATTATTTGTCTCTTTTCTCTTCCTAACCTTTACTCTTTTTAAATTTCAAATTTGTTCAACAAATTGAAATGATAGCTTATTAATTTTGATGGAAGGAACAGAATAAAAGAATCCCTTCCTATCTCAATTCCATGGCCAAAAGAACTAACAAACCTATTCATTTGAATTACAAAGTAAGTATTCTGGAAGAAAAAAAATTCATAGCTGTGAATAACTTTCAATTATAAAAGATGAAATTTATTCACATACATATTAAGAGATCTTCAGAAAGGATGAAATTAAAATACTCATCGTTCGTGTGAAAAATTTAATCTTATAGAGATGGAAATGGTGATAAGAAAGGGCTAAAAGTCGATGGAACAAATTCATTGCAATAGTAATGGAAAAATATAGAATATATTAGGGATGGTAATGGAATCAAGGTAAAATATTGATACTTAATTAAGAATTAAATTATACATCAATGAAATGGTCTGCGGAATAGCGTTATGAGGTAATATCTTCTTTACTTGTTATTGAAGATTGCATTTCTGTTGTAAGCTGTAACTTAAAAAAATTTAAGGGTGGCATGGCACTTTAATATTACAAAAATTGGAAGTGTTTTTCAAAATCGAAATAATCTGTAAGTTGAATGATTGTAGTTAGCGAAGGATGCATTTATTGTGATGAATTAAAGGTCATTTGAAAACTTTCTTTGCTTAAACATATTTCAAGCTGTTATATTTTTCAGTTCGGAAATCAAACTGGAGTAGTCGAACCGGTGAAGCTATTAAATCGGTTTTTTCTCATCCTGTTATTACTACCATTGCAGCTACAGCTAATCTTTCCCGTGAAACAATTATTCGATACGATTCGTTCCGTTTCCGAAATAGAATGAACATAATGTAATTATTAACAATAAAAAGAAACGTTTAATTTAATGTTCCACGAATTTTTCGAAGAAGGAAAAGAAACAAAACGAGACGGATAAACATGCCATTGGGAATGATATGACAAGGTGACAATCATCCGTTAAATACTTCAACAATATTCTTACCCACTAGTTTTCACTGGAGTAAACCCTTCTTTCAGTTAAATCAAGAATCGCTAAACAAGCAGAACTTTGCTAATTTAAATTAAAAATTCTCTAAACTATATGCTGATCAAAAGAATCGGTATCTGCTTAATAAATGAAAGGTATAAAACTGCGATATTGCTTTATACAGATACTGTAGTACATAATATATGTAAATAGATGAAGCACAGCATTAATTAAATTTAATACAATTAATGAATAAATGAAAGGGCAAAATAAATGAAAGAGCAGACAGGTGTTTGATCTTGATATATAGTAAATTTATAACGAAAACGGACGGATGGAAAAGAGTGGTTCAGTTGATTGATATTCCGGAAGCGGAAATGGAGAAAAACAAGGATTGTCCCTAAAAGGAACAGAAAAAACAGATCGGAATAGCAGAAAAATAGAAAAGGCAATTAAAAGACGTTTAGGTAAATGAACGATCAGCTCAAAAGGTGCAAAAGACGAAAATCATTCAGCTGCTTAGCGAATCGACAAATATTGGGGCTCTACGGCATCTGGTAAGCAGTGACGTGCATTTTTATTATGAATATATTACCTCCAATTAATTAATCAAGGTATACAATACAAACTTTCATCCAAATTTAATACACGACAGTAATTTTCCTATCTCTTTCTTAATCTTACTAACGATTAAATTCTTATTCTTCAATTGCTCTTCACTGATTTATTTTTCCTTTGAATATTCTCGGACCTTTATTTTATATCCGGAATCAAAATCATTACCCGAAATCATGCATCAGTCTATGCAACCCGATTATTCATTCTTAACATAAAAAACACTAACGGAAGCTGCCCTGGAAGCTACTTTTCAAATCAAAGTCCATCATGACCTTTTTTATCAGTGAGGTATTAGTTCCAATACTTTTATACAACTTCGATTTAATTTATTTGCTCTCTAATTAAATATATCGGTATTTCGTCCATATAATAGGTATAATCTTAAAATTTTATTCATTCATTTTTTTTATTTCAAAATTATACAAAAGTATTGGAATTAATATTTCATTACAAAAGAAAAATTGTTCCAAAATGTATTATCGAAGGAAATGAATTCACAATTTGAGAAGCAAAGCATTCTTTTATTTAATCACTTAATACAGGACATATTGTTCGATTCAGGTTTTCAAATGGAATTTCAGTTTGCGAAAAATTTTTCTATCCAATGAATTGATTTTTATAGACTCACTCTTTACCCTATTGTGTCACCTCAGTTGAAAATTTTTTCTTCTGCAATCAGTAATTACTTCGCTTATAAAAATTTTCCTGTCACAAAATTATTGATCTTTTCCGTTTGTCGTACTTATATTTCTGTCATCTCTGACACAAAAAGTCTTAAATACTAAACTTCTGATTTGAAAACTCCAAGAACTTTGATTAATTTAATCCTCATTTTTCCACCATTTAACACAAGTTCGTTCGCTGAGGTCCACATTACTGTAATTTAGACTGAGTGGGCAGAATACTTTCTATTAGGTATAAACTGCTATCACAGGCTGACACTACCACCGTATCACTTGTATTAATCGCAAATTTATTACTCTGAACTGAAATTCTTAACCACTTTTATTTTTAAATGAATGAATTCCGAATTATAAACAAATTTCCGAGTTGCAAACAAATTTTGCTGGATATATTTTTTCTAAAACTTTACATTTCCAAAGGTCATCAAATGAGTTTGAAATTTGAAGAAAAAAGAAAACTAATAGTAAAATAACTGACAACGCAATGGGAATTATAAAAGGTAAAGTTTTGACGGAAGAAAGCGATTAATACAAGTGATACTTCTAAAAGAAAGCAATGAAAGTGGAAAGAGGGAAGTAAATTTGCATAAGAAAGAAGATTTTCCAATTTAGAAATAAAATATACTTTGAACTTTGCGGCAAGAAATGATTGTCTCCTATTGTAGAAAAGAAGCATTAGAGTGATTTGATATCATCATGAATGATCCTATTGAAATGCTTTCTTGGATTTTCACTTTCACGATAAAAATTCTTCTGTATTTTAGACAAAGTGCTTCTTAAACTGTGTAACATTTAAACTTTTTCTATTTGAATTCTAATAATTCCACTAAGCGCCATTTACAACTTTTGTGACAAATGCTGCTAGGCTTATCGAATAACTAAGCTGTGAATAATTATTAGTTGTGGACAAATAAACTGAACGAAGGTTATGATTGTCATTCAGAAATTTTTGGTGAAGTTAAAAGAGAGAAGTGCAACAGACGTAATAAGCCGAGTTAAGGACGGGTGTATATATACAATATGCTAATTCGTTCAAAGTGTCTCATAGCAATCAACTACTTATGCTAATAAGTGTATAGTACAGGAAGGTCATCGGACTCGTTTCCATAAATCACTTCTAATCCCACAAATAAGTATCACCAAACAGTGCGGTATATTTAATTTCATATGTAAATCTTATTAAAATTTGGCACCGTTGAAATGATTGAAATCGGAAAGGAAAAGGGAAGGGACGAAGTTGTTTTATTTCATAACAATTTGAATATTGATAAATTAGTAACTGCTTCTAGGCAAAATTGGCTACAACTGAAAGAATCCACGAAATTAATCCTTATCAATTAAAATAAGTCTAAAAAACTAAGACGACGTAAATACAATCAAATCAATCAAACCGACCGGTCATATTCATTAGCACAACTGTATTAGATAAAATATGAAAATAAATTACTCGCGAAATGCAGTCTAATATTAAATAAATATATTAGCCACCTCATTCTCCCATGAGAAAATTTATATACGTAATATAATAGGAGTGACAAGAGCTTTATGATGATTGATGTTCTTTTGCATCCTTTATGGCTCCTCATACAAAAAGAGATTTTTAAAATTAACAGCTTTTGCTGGAGATATAAGCAGCAAAAGTTTGAACTTGGCGATGAAATTAAAGTAGAAATCCTTTGGGACTTTGTTTTTCATTATCTTTTTCTTGCTTTTTTTTTCTCTTTGTAGTAAATTAAAGATTTTAGTTAATGCTGCAGTTTCGCAAAGTAATAAAAAATAAAGAAAAGAAAAAAAGAAAGGTAAGAAGTTCTTTCATCCTTCTGAATGAAAATTTAAATTTCCTTCATAAAATGTTTAATGCTCTGTAATTTCAATCTTTCGCTTTTTTTTTCAGATTGCTTTAAATTGTAGCTTTGAATCTCTTCCATATGCTCAGTTCCTTAAATATTTAATGAAAATCCCAAATTGTTTTCGCTTCAAAACAACAGTTGCATTAGTTAAGCATTTTTCAAACTTACAACAGTATGCCATCGAAGGGAGAGATATTCAGAAATGAAATACCGTATTTTCATACTTTCTTTGAAACGGTTTTAGGTAAAGATAAAATTAGATGATATAGTGATGGATGGCTTAAAACAGTAGTAATACATATATAGTGAGAGATGTATCTAGAATAGTAACAGGTGCTAATCCTCGTCCAAATCGAATGGAGAAAAGAAACTGGTGACAGTTCACTGCAATAAGTAAACAAACTAATAAAATAGGGTTAACGAAGGATATAGTACCAGAAGAATTAACAGAGCATAATAACAACATTTTGATGGATGATGAATTTAGTATACCTTAAGTTGCTCGACTTTTCTTTTTTTTTTTTAAACTTTCCATGAAATAAAATTTAAAAAGCAAGAAATAGAGGGTGAGATTTCCTCTCGTTGGTTAGAAATAAATTTAAATGAAAAAACGTTGAAGATGATAGGAAACTTAAGACATTCTTTCTTCCGATAAAAACTATTTAAATTCAATTTCAATCTTTGCTAGTTTTCTTCACTGAGTCAAACTATCATTTGGAGCGATTTTCCTGCTTCCTTTTTTAAACAAACATTTGCAGTTTTCAAGATATAATACTAATTTTAAAAAGATATTATGAGCTCTCAAAATACTTTATTATTTAGCACAAATTATTTATAAATTATTTCACATAATTTCACTGCAAATTCAACAAAATTTTGGCAAGATAATTATAACTATACATGTACGAATTAGTTGAAACTGGTACAATTTAATTTCAATTAACATATACACACATACACACACACAGCATAGGCAGATAGTCTTTGAGAAACGAATGTAGCAAATGCGCGAAAATCATAGGGGTTGAGTAAACATAAAAGGTCAACCCATCAGTGCTAGCGGTAAGTACAAAGTATGAGGAGTGAAGAGCATCACTCCATACCTTTGACAGGTGAGGTAAATGTAGTAGAGGCTACTTTCTTCCCACATTGAAACGATTTCCAAAATTCTTTCATTTTCTTCCTCTCTCCCTCCTCTTTCTTACTCTTCTTCAGTGCACTTTACTTCAAAGGTAAGTGAAGCCAAGAATATGTGGAAGATAAAAGCAATGAATTTAATGAGTGGACATAAAATGAGCCTGTCTATGTCATCCTAATGACTCATAACGGACACACTACAATCGCATTATCTTTTCCACCAAATGGTCTATAAATGTAGTTTTCATCGTGTTTATATGCTCATTGCATTTGAAGTGTAATTTTAATTTTGGATGATAACTAATCTTGATCGATATTCAGTAATATAAACGGTACATATAGTTCCGATCCAATGATTAAACCGATTTTGGCGACTAGATGGATTGGTTGTAAACAAATGCATTGGTTACTGAGAAAATTTTTTATCGATGAATGAATAAGTCCAAGCAGCGATTGCTTGAAATTTTGTTGAATTGATTTTTATTCAATAATGTTAGACATTAATATTCGAAATGAGCAGCCTAAGGTAATGCTTGGTCTGCAGTAATTAATGTTTCCATTAACCACCAATGGCATATCTTATCCTTTTATAACAAACGCAAATTTGCCGATCAGTTAATCAGCTTTTTCAAAAATTTTTAGTAAAACGGCAAAAATTGTTAGCATTTCAATATTTGCTCACTGATCTGTTATCTTGAAGTGAAGAAAATCATTCTAAACTGTGACGATCGAAGAGTGTACTATAAACTGAAAATTTTGAAAATAAAATTTTTTTATCACTGACAAAGGAAATCGATGGAGTAAATCTTGTAGACAAAAGATGAATTTGAAAGACGAAAAATTGTTTTGAGCGAAGAATGAAAACGATTTGAAGAATCAAACGATTTAAATTTATAAAGTTCATCTTACTAATCATTCTTATTATGACTAATGGACAGCACAATACGAGTTCCTCTTAAAATCTCATATAAATTTGTTCTTGCCCTAAATTCCTCTTCTTTCTCACGAGTTTTATTCAATTCAATGTAATATTTTTAATCTTATTTTCAGTCATTTGAGGAATTGGCAAATGGAAGATGAAACATGCTAAAGCAGATCTGCCAAACCATCTAAATGATTTTTCTTCCAGTCACATCTCCAATATTTGGCTATTTTTGATGGTTATTTATTAAATGAAATAAATTGCAAAGATAAAAATATAACGAAGCGATATACTATTATTACCATTATGATTAAGCATTATAGCCAAATTATTCAGTATAATATTGGAAATTATCTGAAGTGATATAAGAAATCAATTTAGAAAACATAAGAATTATACGAATTTTACTGCTACTTGGAATATGAAAATTATTTTGAATAAGCTTGTTACAGTAAACAGAAGAAATGAAAATGTAAAGAAAATACTGGTATTGAAGAAACAGACAAAATCGTATCAATAACAACATTTCAATTCTAGTAGAATCACGACATGTCATCATTGCTAGACTAATCAAAAACTTTGAGCTCAATATTCCAGTGGGATTTTAAAAGGCTATTTTGATATACGGGACTTTTTAACCGTTGGCTGTCAAAGAAATTCCCTTCTTTTCGCGACCTCAATCATTCTTCTGCCTTACCGTATTCCTTTCCTGAAGGAGATAGTTACTATTTCCGAACTTTATTTCTCTATTTTTGTTTATTTGGCTATAAAAGGAAGCAATAAAAGTTTAAGCACACCACTTACAAAGAGCATTTTCAAGAAATTCAATTCAAAAAAAATATCGAAGAAATGCGGAAAAAAGTGAAGCAATTAGGAACTCTAACTGGCACACATACTTTATTCACTTTTTATTTCAAAACATCGCGCATATTAGTGTTACAGTGTAGAATAGAAATAATGAAAGATTCAAAATGTGCAAGTAACTCATTCATGCCATACTATTCTTGGTCCTCTCTAAAACTGCTTTAAAGAATGCACGAATTAAATGGTGGCCTGATAGTCTCTAATCCCAATTTGCTATTCTTAGCTAACATTTAAAACATGTTCGTTCTGCTTTTTTATTTTCATGGTTAATAGGGAATTGAAGAGAAAAGAGACAAGTTTGGGTCGTTCGAGTAATAGGATTAGTTAGGATAGTTGGGATGTTAAGCTTGCTACATTAATTCTATCTAGCTCAGCTATTTATCAATTCAAAATTCTCTAACCCATCTCTGTTTGTTTCATTCAACCGGAAATAATTTTTTTTCCTGTTTCGTTTTCTCCTCATTTATTAGAATAAGTGACATAATAGTGATTTGGCATCAATCAGAACGCAATAAATAGTCTATGGAGAATGAATTATGGTATGAGTCATATTAGAATTATACAGTCATTTATATTGATTCATTAACATACAATCAGACGCTTTCATATTTTGGCTAACTTAATATACTGCGCTATTTATTCATCTATGCTAAAACAGCAATTTTAAATCAATTCCTGGCTAATTGTTACGACAGCGATACAGACAGAGACAAGCCAATTTGGCCAAATGAAAGTTTTGTGTTCTTCATTTCATTTTTGCTTTAAAGTGAATTGCTAATTGAAATATCAAATCTCATTTTTCCTCTTTTTTTTAAAAACAGTTATTCATTTTTCAATTATATAAAAATATAAAATTATTTGCAAATTTCGCTATACAAATAATTCGACGAATTATTTTAATGCAAGAAGTTTTTAATGCATTATTTACTTTCTTTGTAATACGGCAAAATCATTTCTACAAAGCGACGGCCAAAAATTTTAATAAATAGAATAACTTATTGGTTTTGAAATCTTATTTTTAAGCTAAAAACTTAAAGTTGAATTTTGAATATTAACTTGAAACAGTTCATGAAGTTGTGCAAACGCTGGTGTAGCAAGCTTATATCATTATTGCTAGCTGCAGCTGTCTGTTACAAAAAACAGCATTATTTTTTATGGCATCTCAAGTTATTTTAATATATACAAGGACTGATTTTCACTAATTTACTCTGTTTTAAAACGAAACTTACTTGCATTTGTTGACTTTAATAGCTCAATAGAAAGTTTAAAAATAATAAAAGCAGCTGTGTTTCTATGATTCAAACTCAAAATGAAAAATAAAAAAGGATGTGACAAAGCAAACCTTCGCAATCTTTCAGATTGAAGAATTTATCAATTCTTCATAATGTCTCTGTCGTTTTAACTTTGAAAGTTCCGTTTAAAAATTAATGCTCATTTATCATTAATTAATTCTAGCACTATGCAAATTTTGTGGATAGCTTACATTAAAATTTCATTATTTATCCAATTTTTATCTGTTATCTATATTTTTTTTGAAAAAAATCTACTGGAACGTCCATAAGCTACAGAATAAGATTTAAGTAGATATCATTTTGCTTGATGAATATCCGAAACTAAATTACGCACCGTATTGTTTTGATCTTAGCATATATTCTTAGCGATTTTCTTTTCAATGAGTGTATATGTCATTAATATGTAATTACTATATGCGATTCTAAAATTGGATAGCAAATGACAAACGCTTTAATTTCACACATAACAATTAATGGAATCATTCCCAGTGGATATATAATAAAGTAAAATCAAAATTTGATTCGTTTTATATGCAAATATTTAGAAGGATTGTCATTATCCACTAAGCTATGTGTCCATCTCATCCAAGTTCATGCGCTAACTATGCAAACATACCCATAAGTTACACCCCAAATCTGATCGTCCATTGTTCAAATATTACAAAATAAGTGAACCTTACCCTCTCTCACATCAATATGGTTCCTGAATATGGAAGAAATAAATGAGTCTTTATTGCATAATATATTATCTATTAATCATATGGAAAATTACAGGTAAATAAAGCCTGGTGAATTCATTTATTACTTGAAGGCGTAAAGACAACATGTTACATTTATTCTTATCAGTCCATAATTGCAGAATATTGCGCTATCAAAGATTTAATTGGAACATCGTCTAATAACTGATATCTGCTAATCATTCTCCGATCTCTTAATCATCAATTTTTCCCAAATTGGAATCATTTTGAAAAACAATTTGTTTTGAATAATTCCAAAAACTCTGATCGTTGGTGATGTTTTACACTAATTTGTGAAAAATATTTCAATCCAATAAAAGATGTAGTGTAATGCAATGAAAATTCTTCACTCTTTCGCAAGAAAAATTTCATGCTGGATATTACTGAAATGCCAATTCGCTTAATTATTCTTTTGAAATGATTCTGAGAGATTATAGAAAGTCAAAAGCAAAAAACATAGTTCAGACATGACTTCAAATTGAACTTCAAAGTTTCAAGTTTCATGCTTCAAATCAAGATTTCACCAATTCTAAAAATAATGCCGGTGAGGAAAGGCTATGGCTCTGGTTTTGTGCTATAAGTTTAATTTATAAATTTTTGAGATTGCGCAAACTATTTTGTTTTTCTTGATTTAAACGTTTGATATAACAATGAGAAACTAAAATGCTACTTTTTTAAAAACATTATTTCAAAATTTGCGTTCAGTGAGTCATCCTTTCCGTGCTGAATTGCAATTTGTAATTGTTGCAGCAATCGAAATGTATCAGTGAGAATGGAGTTGTAAATTGAATCTTCATCAACTTTACAATGGTAATGCCAGATGATAGTTTCGAGAAACAATTAAATCAGTGTTATGATCATCTGCCAGATCATTTTCACTCACAGATCCATTAAGATTCCAAATTATTGTAGCCGCGATATATCTGGCGTATCATTTTTTTGAAATGATTTTGCTCTGCATATCAATGAATAAAACAATGATTAAACGAGAAAACAATGACCAAAGGTCAAAAAAATCAAAGACAAACAATTCAAAATGTAAAATTATTACTGAGTTTTGAAATATCATTTCCTCAAATTTGTCTGTTTTTTCCCATGCTGAGCAGCTAACGCTATATAATTAAGAATAAGGCTGAATGTAAGTTTTGAATTTCATAGCACGAAAAAATGAACAGACGAACAATTCGATCGAAATTCCTTTTGAATTATCAAAATATGTATTTATATACGTATTTATATCAATCCTACATTCGTTTTTTTAACTTCCACAAAGTTCTCTAAATATACTTGAAAAGAGAAAGAAAATTTTCATTTAACTCTGCCAATCTATTTGTAGCATTGAATTGGTAGCATCTAACTACCATAAACGATGTATTATTCATGACAGCTCAATGAATGCTAAGTTCTAAAAATTCATTTTTAATGCCCAAGCGGATTTATGCAATACAACTGTCGCAAACAAGAAATTCAATTTTTTTTTGTTCTTCTGACTTCAACTTTTCTATTCACTTCCTCAATTGCTTTTTCTACTCTGTAAAGCTGAGAAAAAGACAAAGTAATGTGACTGTTGTCCGTTCTCGCAAGCTATTCGTTTCTCTCAGTTGACTGTTTCATCTTTCCAAAGTTGCGTCTCTTTTCTTCATTCTCCACAGAAAATTTAAGAAGAAAATTGGAAAATGCAAATTTAGAAATTATTTCCAAAGAATTAAATTTAAAAAGTATCTAGACATATGTGACCATTATTTCATCCTTTTTCACTTAAAATACAAAGAGAGATATAAAATTTCCAAAATGTTGAATACTAAGCAAGTACTGCTATAGATCATTATTTTCTCATTGCATCATCTTTGCAGCTTATCATTAAACAGAATTTACAGCTAACTGATTAAAAACCTAAGAGAATAGCAGAAAAGTGAATTGTCTGCTACACAGCTCTTTATCATTGATTTTTAAAAATCGAAACATTTGGCATTCTCATGTCAAAAGCAGTAATTTTAACTTAACACCCTTTGTAGAAGGGAATTTGTCGGAACTTTTTATGTAGTAATTAGCAAAATAACATGCAATAAACGGAGACTATAAAAATTTTATTGTCCTTTTCATCGAAGAATGACCTTTTGGTCAATTTGAGAAATAGCTCGATGTAAAAATTCGCACATTAAAATTCATCAAAATACATATTCAAGATGTGGTTACCAGCACTTTGACGTGAATATCCACCAGAAAATGCAAAAGAAAGGTATTCATTACGTTCCGGAATGCATTTTGATTATCCTGGGATATATTCAAGGAAGCTGGTCTTTTAGTTGATAAAGTATTGTTTACGTAAATCTTAGCAAGATCAAAATTTCTCCATATAACTAGCAAGTAGTTAAAACATCTCTTAGCCTTATCCTGAAACGCATCTTTACCGATAGATTGCTAATTTTCCTGGATAATTCAAAATCTAATTCTTATACCCAACAAAAAAAATTAGCAGTGAAATTTGACAACGATTAAAAACATTTAAATATGGAACAGAATTAAACTGAAAGTAAATTTCTAATAGCAGCAATAGTAGTAATCATTTTTAAACAATTAGTTAGTAATGTCTCCAAAGTTCTTGACGTTTAATTATTAAAGATTTTCTTGAAGCACACATTAGATAGCTATAATGAAAAAAAAAAAGTAAGAACGGACACTAATGAATAATTATTGTTTCTCTCTATGTTCATGACCTTGAAAATCTCTCAAATTATAAAATTTAGCTACGCAATTAAAAAAAGAACTTTATATACATGAATAAATAGTATAACTTGTTAATTACCAATTACATAACATTGAAAAAATGATCCGAGATTATATGGTACAGATAAACGAAAGGAATACCATGTTTATTAAATATTATTGATAATACCCAGTCTTAGAACAATGTAATTGTCATTGCAAATAATTGATAAACTTGTTGTTTAATCAGTTTTTAAACAACAAAATAAACTTTTAGACTTGAAAGTTCTGAATTCTTAACAAACTTGCAATAAAAAAATAATGTGCGCACTGCTAACAAATCTAAATATACATTTCAAAAAAAGAGTTGAAACGACTGTCAATTGATTTTCTGAAGAATGGAAATTGGCCATAATAGTGTTGCAGCAATTTCATTAAATTTAAACAAGACTTTCACTCTGATGAACTTCCAGAAAAATTTCTTCAGGAGTGAAACCTTACTCAGTGAGTCATTTAGATTTCAGGAAAGTTTTCGGAATAAAACAGTGTCTGTACTTTTCGGGAAAATTCAACTAACCAATTAAAAGTTAATGAATAAAAGTGTGGTAACTCGAAACATAGGTATGAAGAGATATAATATTCATAAGAAAGTATTGAAAAAATAAAGTAATAATGCAAGATTTTTTTTTCAATTGATTAAAAAATTATTTATGAAATTAAGAGATTGAGATATCGAAAGTAATGAAGAAAATTTAGCAATGCACGAAATTCAATCCTTATTGAAAAAGAAAAATTAATTACTATCCAAACGTCAGACAATGCACAAATGTCTAATTGGATAAGATCGAAGGTAGCATATTACTACTAACCCTTCGATTAAAATTGATTTCTTACGAGAATCCATAAAAATAGCTGAGACTATAAGCAATTATGCTAAATTAGCCAGTTAATTAGGAAGTCGCTTGCGGATTTCAAAACTAATTTTCCGAATTACAGGAATGGCGAAAATTTAAGCTTACAGTTGGATTTAAGTGTGAAATCTGTTGAAAGCTACTCATCCCTTGAGCCAAATGATCTAAAGTTAAGTAACGGAATAGTACTGGCAAAGGTTCAGATGTCAATAAGATCATTTAGTTACGGAATGCGCGAGTGATCAAAAAACAAAATGCAAAAAATGAGCCACTGAACATTCTGGATGAGGCCGATCGTCTGTAAGCACTAGCCTCTACGTCAAAAGTTGACAATTCATAGTCTTTCGTCCTCAGCTTACCTGCAAAAGGAAATTTATAACTGAATAGTGGAAGAAAGTCATTCGAGTTGAGACAATGAAAGATGTCCAAATAGAATCTCAAATATGTGCCTCTAGAACTTGGGGTTTAGGCTGTCTTCGCTGTATTCTTATCAAAACGATTGGAAATTAAATTCATCACTTGTTTTCTTCTTAATGCAAATGTGTCTATGCGTCCATTTTTCATACTCACTATTCTCAATAACTAATGAATTCAAATTTTAGCGATCCACAATCGAATAAGTCGAAAAATCAAAGAATTAAAATAATTTTTCTTTAAAATCCAGCTGATACTTAGATTTAAATGTTCAGCTGACACTTAGATTCCAAGAGAGGCTGTTGCTTACTCTTTAAGCTAACTATTCAATAAAAAAGGAAGAAGCCAATAAAATTGATGTTGAAACTATTTTAGAAATATCAAACTTTTTTTGCAATCATTTTTAAACACTTCAAATCCTTACTTCCTTTTGTTTAATTTTCAATAAAATTCTGTTTGAATCGAAAGGACAGGCTGTTTTTTGAATTTATAGAAATTTTGAGAAAAATTTGTTTCTTTTGAATTCTTCCAAAAAACGAATGAGATTACTTACCGAAATAACATTTTTCAATTGACATATCACCAATTAACCTTCCCATTGTTGTGTATCCGGTTACTAATGGTTCCTCAACTATACACAGCCTTCCATAATCAGCATCTTGCTTTAAAAATGGGAAGAATACATCGAGATCAGCGGATTCACGGAAAATGAATGTTTGTGATGCTGGATGTGCTATTGTAGCACTTTGTAACGTTGCAGTTAGCCTTAATTGGCGTTATTTTATAAATTACATATTGTGCAGACAGATCTTTTGAACTTTATTTTCTTTAATTGGCAAAGTTAAAAATTTCGAAAAACTTTTTTTAAATAAATCGGTCAAAAACTACTATTAAATGTGTTTGTCTTCCAAACAGCATGATAGAAAAAAGAATGAAAGTGAAAGACTAATATAATTAAACACAATTACAATATATTTACATTTAATAATAAATCATTTAACAAATAGAATAAGAGAAACGGATTGGTGAAGTGTGATTACATCAGCTAGAGAATACGGAATTTGATTTTATTGATGATTTTAAAAGTATTTTTCATCATTTCACTTAGCTGGTCAAATTCTCACATGTTTCCAATAAATGTGCCCAGGAAACGATATCTCTTCCAGAATTATAAATTTAGATTATGATGACACTAGTTGACACTAAGAAGGTTATTTGAGAAAACTTGCATAACATTCAGGATGTCATTGAATTAGGAGCCAAGGATAAATTTTCTAAAGTGAAATGATTTAATTATTTTTGAAATTAAAATTTTCAATACTTCGCAATAAATTTGCGCAAGAAATTACTGTTCAAGGACACTTATGCTTTTTAACTTTTGAACATATAATTATGAATAAGTAAGTGAAATTTGAAATTCTTCTTTTCTCCTTTCTTTTTAAGAATTTATTCACTTTCTCGTTTACTTTTTCTTCAGATATTTATTTTCGTTCCATTCATCTTGTTTTTTTACACTGTGTGTTTTGTTCATTGATTCGAATTTTTCCTTTTTTCTTCAAGGCATTACTGTATACTTTAAAATCGTAATCGTTAATGAATTTCGTGGAACTGAATATGAAAGTAATTTGTGCCTAAATTTACAAGCACATCGCCGTCTGCTAAGATGACAGGTGAATATTGAAATTAAGAGTGATTATGGAGACACATTGAAATATTTCGAAATACACATTATCGTTTAAATATAATTCTCTGAAGTAAAAAGGATTCGTTAGGAAGGAAGGAAGTTACTTCTATGATTGTTTCATAAATGAAAAATTTCAGATTTTTTTTCACTTTCCGAAGTATTTTCAGTGTTTGTTCTTTTGTTATTGCAACAAAGATTGCATAAATCAGAAAAATGGAATTAGCAGTGCTATGATTACCGGATCGGGAATTCCACAATTGATCGTATCCGAAATTGCATTGTTGTTGACGAAATATCAACGATTTCTACATCAGTGACGCTCGTTTCAGCGCTCTTTCCAAATCGATCCAACGTACGCAATATACGACAATCAGTACCGGTGGATTCGTTGTGTCTGTTGAAATTTTCCCATTCAACGCAAATATAGTACCATTGCCGCTCTCTTAAATCCGATATGCTCACCTGAAAAGTGCTAAAAGTTTCTGTGCAGACAATAAGTGCTTTAAATATTTCAGAGTATATGAGCATATGAAGGCTTCAGAAACATGATAGTATCATCTGCGAAATTTGCTGAACCTGATTCCTGAAACTGCTAGCACCTAACAGATCTCAAAATTATCACTGAATAAAACTGCAGCTCGAGTAATAGAAATTCAATTATTTTAAGGAATTTTTGGGATTTACAAAGCTGGCGAATTTTTTTTTTTTTGATTCCATTTTTCATAAAACCAACAAGATTTATGGCTCGCATAACCTTTATGACAAAGATACGGCGAGGAATATCATATTAATGCCTTCTATCTTACCATATAATTATCAAACCGTAACTTTCTTGTAGCCATTATGTTAATTATAGAGCGGCAAAACGGACTTTAATTTCCAGAACGATACGACGAAAGAGTTAAAAGTATCACATTGCTATTTGATAAAAAGAATTTTTTTTATTCCTCCTCTTCCTGACCTTTCGATTTACACGAAAGATGGCAACAGTACTAATAGCAAATTTCGAAAAGATTTAGAATTTTTAGTGAAGGATCAAATTCATGGATTCACCTGTTTATCATTTCGAATATTATCCGGATAGAATATTTTAATAACAGCAGATTCGTCAGCTCTCAGGGGTATTGCAGTTATGAAAAGTGTCGGAATTTGAATTGGGGCAAGATAAGAATCCAGGAATGAGTCCAGCAATACAATCCGGAAACCGCGTTTTGTTGCATCCACAAAATTTATAGCTCTACAGATTTTAATATTGTTTTTATTAGATTTTAAAATTAGATTACCTAAAAAGCAATTTATAGGAAGAATTTTTGCCATCGCAATTATTATAGGCATTCAAATTTTCCTTTTCAAAATTTAAAGAAGAAACTTGTTAATTCTATCTTTGCATATGACGAAATAATTCTCTCAAATATTTATTGTAAATAATTCTTGGAATTTTTCATACAATCTACTTTGTACGATTTCGAAAACAAAATTTCTTTTTAAAATTTATTTGCAGTTCTTGTGCAGAATCAATTTATTTCCTGCAGAAACAATAAGTATTCATTGCAGTTCTTTCTGCCACTGATGCTGGAATGAATTTTCCTGTTTAAAATGACAAAATAGTTTGCCTTTTAATTTTAAAACAAAGCAAAATAATGTGCAAAGTTTAATTTGATTAACTTAATTAAATTTCAATCGAATTAAAACATTTTTCAATTAAACTCATATATTTTCTTACTGTAGAACTGCTATGAAATAAAGCTTAAGATATTATTGCCTGGAATCAAGCCATAGGTTGGAGTTTATTTAAATTGGTTTAAAATATGAAAATTTCTTCGATAATAAACGATGTTTCTAATCTTGCTGTAAGTTAAAATTTATTAAATTTTCGGGGGAAATAAAGAAAATGCCAGGTAAAAATGAGCACTAACTTAGTATTGACGAAAAACCTTTGATACTTTGGATTGCCGCGTGATGAAACCACAATAATTGTAATGAAAACAAATACAGCCGATATCAGATGGACCATTGTTTATTATTAGGATGAGCAGTAATCCTCCTTCGATGTTAATAAACAGTGTCGGTTTGGGTAGAGAAGAATAATCGGGTGAGATAGAAGAATTACCGGTAGTTGTGGTGACCACAATTACTACACCCAAGTGAAGGATGGAGTTGTCGTCTGTTCGAAAAAAGTTTGCGACAAGAGCAGAGAGATAAATAGTTTGATTCGTTTTGTCAAAAGTTGACGAAATTGTTACCAACTTGACGGAGAAAGAATGATCTGATAGTACTACTATGCGAAGCAATCAAAATAGTATGATCAATTTTTGGCCTATCTAATCACGGCCACTTTTAACCCCGAAGTCAGAAAACTGAAGCTAATTATTTGTCTGCATAAATGAGCGGTGAAGATAGGAAAAATAGCGGCGACTTATCATTGGATGTAGAAAAAAATTGGAACAGTAATCGGAATATGCAAGTCAGCTGATTGATTCCTGCAAATGTTTAGCTTAATGATCCTTTTCTGTTCCATGTCACATATGGAATTTGCATAGGATGGATAGGCATTACTAAGTTAATCCTGACCAATCAGCGTCTCTCAGACAATTATGAAAGAAACGATTTATCACATCGGGAAATTAATCTCATCGGCCAGTAATGTCTAAACAAAGTGCAACCATTTATGTAAACAAATGAAATGAAATTTATAGTAAAATTATATAAAAATAAATAAAACTAGAAATAATGAAAACAATCACAAATCAAAAAATAGCGATAAAGAAAAACAAAAAAGCGGCAATACTGAAATTTTCTCAATGAAACCGATTATTTAAGTAATGTAATAATAACAATGATTCAACATTGATAATAATAATACCTATATTGAAGGCAGTAATGATAATAATTAATAATAAAAATGATAACATGAAGAAGATAAGGCAAATGCATGTAGTCTTAAGTAGAACTTTAATCTGTATGATTTCATAACTTTTGATTTAAATGATGAATCAGGCAATAAATGAAGCTCGAATAGACTAATTAAGAATGAAATTAAATAAAAATAAACAAAATTTTTAAAAGAACATTCCAACTAGTTGGTTATTACAAATTTAAACAATAATAATATTTCAAATGTTTTGGCAGTCGTTTTAAGTGGATGGCAGATGTTGTCAAAAGATTAGACAATTGAAATTTACAACGCTATCAAATGACAGATTATGACTTCTTGCTAGCGATTACACTACGAGAGATTGCTTGCATAATTGTCTCTTGCAGGCTTTTCATTAGATTTCATTTCATCTTCTTTACTGAGGTCACATTTACATACACTGAGTGTTTGGCCTCAAGGAACGTCTTTAAGGAGGAATAATGAAGCTAGGATGAAAAACAGTGAATGATCGTTTCCTTGCACTTTTTTCAATATTATTATAAACTCTTGCAAATTTTGCAGAAAATAAGGCAACATGATGGCGATGGTGAAATCAGATGTTAGGATATTTTTAATCTTAAATTATTAAAAAACTTGAACGAATACAAAGAATCAGCGTAATTCTTGAATTAGCGTATCAGTATAATTGAATCAGCGTGATAAAAAATCATGTGACAATTATTGTGAAAATTTCTGAAGTTATCAATTCAGTTTCACTTTGTTACAAACCATAAAAACAAATCGAAAAAAAATTTATTTTATATTTCAAATAAAATTAAGCGATAACATAAAAATGGAAGGAAGTATGGCTTTATACAAACCTTTTTAAAATTTGTTTAAAAATTTGTAATATTTGATGAACTCATTCGCTGACTTATCAAAAAAATTTAATTGGAATATTTAAGTAAATATAACTTGTTCAAGATCGAAACTGGACAAGTTTTACATGAGTGAAAGAATTGATAAATGATGATAAATAATAATCGTAATCAATAAGTTTAATCTGTCTGTTGCTTACATATGTTCGCCTTTAATGAGAATAATGAATGCCATCTTTGGGGCGGAGGAAATTCTCGAGAACGACGAGTGGAGAGAATTCCCAGAGAATAGCGAAAAGAAAGAATTGAATTATTGCTTCCTGTGCTTTTCTATAATATTACTCTATCAATTTCATTATAATCAAAAAGTATTCAAGTAAGCCAAAAGTTTGATCACTAACTTTTGGCCTTTTCTTTTAGTCAGTAGTTATTTATTAGTTAGCGAAATGAATAATAGCTTCTACTCTAATTATTAAATATGATCGCATAATCGCAAGAAAATGGAAGAATCAAGAAAAGAATAAATGAAGCAACTCAGATATAAGCTAAGAAATAAACTAATTTAAATTTCTTCATGTCCCAAATGCCAACAAGCAAGCAGAAATATTTTGTTGGAATGATTTATGTTTTAAGAGAAGAAGCGATTAGCTAGAAGAGAATCTGAATGGCAGAGAAATAATTTTTCAAAGATTTTCCTAAATATTAAATATATTAAATTAAACAGTATTAAATTTATATGGAACAAAAAGTTAGGACACGAAATAGACTAGATGTGAAAAAACAGTATTAAGTTTAATGTTGTCACTTATTCAATTATTTAATTATTTTATGATTTCATTTGTTTCAGCTGTAAATTTTGATTTGCTTAGTTTTTGCATGGCATTATTGAAATCAGATAATCGGGGAAATATTAATATGCAAATTAAGTGAAAAAACATTCCCGTAATTCAATAGTTATTGTTAATTGCTGAAGACAAAATGTAAATCACCGACAGCCATTTAATAATTAAAGCTCACACGACAATATCGTATTCGTCACTATTTTACGTAAGATAGAAGGCTAATCTTTAAAAATAAAAACTTGTATAAAATGACGATGAAAAAAGGATATGGAAATGAGTAAAATATTTCATTTCCAAGTTGTGATAAATAATACTAATAAAATTTAAAATCGCATGCCAGGAAAGATTTGTCGAGAAACTTTTAGAAAGTAAAAAATAAAATTACTGCATATTTGTTGGATATAAATAAATGTATAAATTTCAGTGTATTAATATTCGATAAATTCAAAAGAAGAAATATTATACAACTTTCAAAAATGAAAGTAGAAGGAATGCACAGTGAATAATGAAATAATTAATTTGATCTCAGAGATTCTTTGTAAAAACAAAAATTGACAATGCACTTAAACGCTTTGAGTTTCATTTTGATTTACTATGAAGAAATCATTCGTAAAGAAATTGAATCAACAATGGTATATCATTGATAATCTTTTCATTACTTTATTCTTAACGGTCAAGTTGAACTAAAAAATTATAGTGGATATTTCAAAATTAGATGGCATAGCAAATATAAATACTTGTATTATAGGATCAAAGCAAAAGGGTAAATTGAATTCTATGTTACTAATTTTTACTGACAATACTTATATTATAGGATCAAAGCAAAAGGGTAAATTGAATTCTATATTACTAATTTTTACTGACAATAATAATTAAGAATGAATGAGTGAGCTCTGTAAAAATGCAATGAAAAACGAACAAAATGAGTGTGTAAATTGAATATAATTAGAGATTGATGAAATTTATGAAATAAAACTATCAAGAAATTATAAAAAGATGAAAATATTTAAAAAGTATAATTGTAATGTGATCGAGTAGAAGACCTAAAGAGTGAAATAATTAGAAAATGTAATCGTGATGTGATCGAGTAGAAGACCTAGTAGAGGATGTTAAAACAAATTGCTATGTCATCTGTGCTATCTCAGAACTACTCGTTTGTCATCTGTGCCATCCCAAAACTACTCGTTTTGTCATCTGTGTCATTCTAAAACAATTCATTTTGTCATCTGTGTCATCCTATTCAATTCAAAAATTTGCTCATGTGAGAAGCAAGCTACTGTTTTCTATTGATTAGTTTTCAAACAATTACGAAGTAAATATTAATAAATTTTCAAAATTTTGTTAATTTTTGTGCTGAAATTATTGATACGTGAAGAAAATGAAAGTAATATATGTATGAAACATTTTAGAGTGAATTCATTTGTTAATAAAAAGTTTTCAGCAATACGAATTTAATAGTTAAATAAATAGATGAGTGCAGTGAAATTCTAAACCGTTATTGACACAATTCTTTTAGAATTAATCGGACAATTCATAAAGTGTCATTGTACCATGCTGAACAGATTCTTACAAACAGCTTATATCAAAGGTTGAAAGGCAGAGTATTACATTTTAAGCTGTTTATTTAATTCGATGATAATTTAAAATTTACATTCATCGGTCAAACTGTATAGTATGATTCATTTCCCTACTTTGACAAGAATAGTTTTGATAATACCACGATAGAATATTACCACAATTCTCAATTTCTAATCAATATTCAAATCATAAATTAAAGTCTTGAGCAGAAATCTACATAACTACAGTATGTGTTTGTGAATAAAAGTAAAATAAAGGATTTTAACATAGCCACTTTAAATCTATTTAAAATTTGTCAAATACGAAACATAAGGAATGTAGAGCGAAATAATATTTATTAAGATTCCTCAAATTAGTTGAAAATAAAAAGAAATAAAAACTAAGAATGAAATAAAAAAGTAAAGTAATTACAGAAAAGATGCATACTGCTTTATTCAGTATTTAATTGACGTTCTTGTAGAATGTCAACAACGTATCGGTTACTCCCAGAAATATCTGAGGTATCAGTTATAGTGTTGTAGTCGTATTATTATTCATTCATGAAGTAATAATTTTGTCAAAAATTTTAGAAACACATTTATTTGTGATATTGCTGTCTGGGCTTATCATTTCTCACTATCCCACCGTTTAACAACTGATTATTCAAATGGCAAACCAAGATCATATGACAATGTAATTGTAATACGTGGACGATTTCTTCGAGGTCAAATTAACTGAAAATTAAAAAATTATGTATAAAGGAAGAAGCAGCTGTGTAATACAATGTTCAGTTGGTGGATGATGACGAATGAATAAATAAAAGCACAAAATGAATACATAGGACATTAAAGGTGAAATATATGCAAGAAAGGGCCTGGAAACATTGGCGGAGCAGGTGTGGCCAATTTTATGAAAGCACTGAACTGCTAGTTGTTCAGCTCAGGTTACAAACATAAAACAACACTTACTGACAAGAAACTTTTAAATAAAGGGATCTCATCATGAGGAGATATAAATTCGGAATGTCTCTTCGCACCGTAAACAATCTTTCAGTTTCATATCCAAGACAACATTCATATTTTATCCTTCTGTCAATGATCAGTTTATTGGAGCTGCTTCACTAGTCTTTCCGAAACTTATGGCCTGAAAAATAGCATTGCTATCTACTTGAATTTTCCTTCCTTTCTTCGTTTTCTCCCATCGACAAATTTAAAAAATTGAAATTTTTAAAACTTAGATTTAAGTTAAAAAATTTGACTTCGTCATAAACTGATTAGGAAATTGAGTTCATAAACTGCCTGTCATCAAATCTAATTTGTTGATACAGCTGATCAATCTATTTGTTGATACAGCTGATCAATCTATAATTAATCAACTATTTGCTTCGGAAAGCCTGATGACGATACAGTAACAATCAATCATATCCGGCAGAATATAGTTGTTTGAATATCCATTAATGAATTTTATTGAATGAAAATTTTATTAAGAAGAAAAATAAAAAGAGCACTTTGATGAAAAGTTTTTATTTTGCACTAATTCATTTTCTATTCGTAATATCTTTATCTTTTTGCTTTCTATGAAAATTGAGAGAGAAAAAAGAATGAAGTAGTTACTAACTTGTATTTATTAGATTTCACTTTTACTCAGCGATAGAATTAAAGTACATCAACAGTAATTATCCTGATCTTTCATTTCACAATTTAATGTATACCTTGAAATCATAGGAAGGTCATTTCAAGGTGAATAATGCAAGGGCAAGAATAAACAAACAATTAAGTTTGTTCAATTGCATTGGACCGATAATTTTGGGGATAGTTTTGGAAGAGAAAAAGAGAAATTTGAATGATATTTTAACTGATAAAATGACATCCTACTCACTGGAATATTGAATTTAAAGCTTCAAACTTTCGAAATTTTGAAAAAAATTGAAAATTTGAAATTTTACAAAATATTTTTTGATAGTTCTTGACTAATTTATTCCTTTGAACATTACATGTCATTATTGTTCAGAAATTAAAAGTATGAATCATAGTTTCAAACAAACGAGAACTGAGAAGGAATGAATGAATTAGACACATTGAATTGCATTAGTTCTGAAATTTCCATTTCACCAAACTGAGCAACTAGAAATGAGCAACTTTACACTTTTTTTCCTACTTCGCGAGCACTCAAATAAATTTCGTTGAAATTTTTAAATTCCAAATTTCTCAGATTGCCGAAATTTGCATATTCCCACCGAAGTACAAATTTCAGTAATTCCGCTCCATTAAACAAATACGTCAAGATATTGCTGACCCTGATTAAGTAGTGACCATCGATTGGATGATGATAGTCCTGAAGGGATAAGAGATTTCACGAATGACGTGCTGGGAGAGATGGGAAAGAATTAAAACAGCAATGAAAAATCCTAAAATATGCAAACAAGTGGCATCATTTGGCGGGACAATTTTAACTTTACATTCATCACACATCCATCCATCCATTCATTTCCTTTTCTTCATTGTCAGATTTCTAGCTTTTATAATTTTAAATCCTGATACATATTACCATTATTGGTAGTCAGCTCATCGCATTCTTCTTATTATCCAAATATGGTATTTATTTGGGAAAGTACTGTACTACCGATAATTTAAAGAATCGTAATGTTACACAGAGGATATTTTGTGCGAGCATTTTTTACTTCGAAAAAACTGCAAACTGAATCTGCTTGCTAGCACATCTTTGTTTCTTTTACAATTATAATCATCACTTATTACCAATTAATCAATTAGCAAACAGTGATATTTACTTGTTATCTTGAAAATGATTAAATCATATTTCTGTTTCTTGGACTTTAATGAATTTAAAGCTTTTCTCAGTTAATTACTTATAACAAACAAATGGAACAAGCACGGAGATGCTTTAAATCAATAAAATTAATGAAAAAAATTTCCACTTAAATTTTAGCTCTGTTCCTCTTCCTTAACTTCTAAAATTGCAATTTTTTCCCATTCAATTATATGACAAATAGATATGAGAAAAGCAAAAGCTCATTTGAAATCATTTACAGCATTGCAGAGAAAAAAATGAATAAGTATTTTCCTAATTATGCTTAATTAAAGAACTATGAAAAACAAAGGATTTTTTATCGATTGCTTGCTGGAAAACGAAATTTCAACCATGATATTAGTGTAACCTTTGCATAAATTCTGCACGACGCTGCTAATTGTAAAACAAAACCTCGGGATTATCATAAATTGCATCAATCTTACGTCAAATATTACGTAAAATAACTTTGCTCTGTATTTCTATTGTTCTCTTGTCGTTATCAATGGACATCATAAAACAAGAATTAAGCGACAAGGTCAAAAGTAGGAAATGAAATAAAAATTTGGAAGGAGAAAAAAGATGAGAATATGTACAGGTGGCATAAACAAAAAAAGAGCAAAATTCTATGAATTAAATTGGATTTGTCAGGCGACAACTCGACTTTACAAATTTAAACTTGGGCAAATATAAACAATCACTTTATTTACTTCTAAGCTTTCGATTGATAAATAAAAATACTAATGAACAATGGGAAAAATATGGGAAAAATTTGATGAACTATCATTTTATATCATTTCACAAAAAAAAATTTCTGAATTACATTAGCTGAACTATTTTAAAACATATAATACAAAATTATACGCCCAGTATAATACGTTTAAAGTACAATCAGTAAATTTAACCAGAATATTTTAATAACTGACAATTTCAGATAGACGTAGAAGTGGTATCACAACAGATAGGCAATCAGCTCAATGTCATAGTACAGACAAAATTTCACAAAGAACGGTATGAGGCTAAATTGATGGTTAATTGAGAGAAGCTTACGTTGCAAAACGTGAATGATTTAAGCAAAAGATGATGAATAATATTGCATTTACTTCAAATATATATTGTGAAAGAATTTTGGACAAAGAAAACGAAAGTCAAAGGAAAAATATTGGATAAACTTATAGAGAAAAGAATATAAAAGAAATGAGGAAGTTTATTTGGAATAATAATAAGAAGCGGTGAAGAAATCATCGTAGAAATTTAATTAATAATAATTGAGACGCAAAAAAGACAAAATGATGATTTGAATTACAACATGACGGAGAAAGAGAAGAAAATTAATGAAATTACATCAAACATTAGCTTAATAAGGAGCATTAATTTTATTTATTCGTTATTTAATTTCATAGCAAACAAATTGATGATTGACTAAGAAAAGCTACGTTCTAAAACGTGAAGAATTTTAGTAGAAGATGATGAATAATAAAAGTATAAAAAGATTTGTGAAAAAACAGAATAAGCGACACTTTCTGTGACACACTAAGACCATTCTATCTTCTTGCACAAGTGCTAAGTGCCAAACTTAAATTGCCCAAAAAGCATTTTCATTGCTTAATCAAGCTTATTGCTAAAAAACCAATGATATGAAGAAGTCTTAGAATTTATATTATAACTTCATTGGAGCATACGACAATAATGCATCTTCGAATTTTATGTTTTTTTGTTTCGAAAGTTGTCCATTTATTTATATTCTTAATTGTTGGTTCAAATGAATTATTAAGGAAAAAAAGGGGAAAGAACTGAGTAAAAAAAGTCGGAAAATAAATTCTCCAGAAGTGCTATTTTCTCATGGATGTTGTTCTTGAATGCTTCTTTTATTTCTATTTTTAATTTCAAAACCGCTTTTAAAATTTTTATTTTTGTTCTGAACAAATTAGCTAATTTTAATAAGTCTTCTTAGGCAGCTAAAGTGCCAAATTCAACTATGCCAAATACAAATTATAAATTTCAAAGTTACGATGTTTTGAAGTTAGAACCATCGTGTCTCATTTCATCTTGGATAATTCCAATTGAAATTCATAATTTGGATTTGACATAGTTTGCCAACTTTGAAATATAGCATTTAAAGAGATGTGTTAGGGTATTGGTCTATTTTAAATTGTTTCAAAATTTATGTTTTAACTGATCAATAAAACAAGTAGCGTTATTGTTTATCTGACAAATTAGGCGCATTCATGCGGATAGATCTCTCTAAATATTATATTTTAATACTGGATAGAAATATACCGAAAATGAATTGTTATTCTTTACACAGGAATTGTTTAAAGATGAAGTAGAAATTGAAGAGTTTTTACTTAATAGATTTCGCGTTAATTAAATCAAAATTGGTCAGCAAATAAATAGTCTTTCTTGGGCGAAGTGAATTTTTTTAGACGGCGGTAACAAACTAAGGCTGTAATAAACTAGTTAGACAGCTAAATCTGTACTAATTGCTTTTTTAGTCGAACAAAATTTTATGTTCATTTAATTTACAAGTTCTATATCCAAAATTTTAATTATTCTAAAAAAACCGCTGGAAAAAACAAATTTTTATTGTATAACTTTCTACGCCAATTATGCGATTATGTGATTTAATTGTCAGTTGCATTTATTTCGTTTATTCTACACTGTATATTGCTTAAATGAAATTATAAAGATGTAAGTTACTAATTGGAATCAAAACAACAAACCATGCTTGAGAAATCACTTGACGATTGAAGTCAAGAAGTTTTTAATACACTATTACAGTTCATGAAATTTTATTTGCTTAAATAATATAAATTTGGAATAATTAAAACTACTCATTTTCGTACTTTTAATGAAGGCAATGCTTAGACAGTTTTTCCAATCTTCGAAGGCTACTTTGAAATGAGACTTATTTTTAAGTTTCAGTTCAGCATTAAGAAGAACAGCATGTATTGAGAATTTAACCATCTTCCATTTAAAACAAATAATTCATTCTTCTTTTTCTCTTCACCGCTAAAGCCATCCTCTCATATAAATTTAATTAGCATAGGGAACGAATAGGAAAAATTGTAATATTTTTAAAGTGGTCAAAATGGAAAAAGTGAGGAAGAAATCTGAAATCGATAAGTGAAAAACAGTAGGGTTAATAAAAAAAAAGCGCAAAGGAATACTTTTCTATATTAAATTTAATTGAATCATTTCGTTTCTGTGAAATTAAACCATTTTACAATGAAATTGCTAAAATCGCTATCATTCGCCATACGTCCCTTACATTCTTCATTCAATTTTATGGCCAAAGGCCATTTTCAGTAAACTGCCGTTGTTAGGCAACATTTCCATAAAATTGGCCATTTTCTACAATTCAAATTATTCACTGAATATTTTAATAAAAAATAATAAATCATGGTATTTATTTTGAATGAGAAAAGAACAAGCATAAAATTGAAAAGAAAAAAATTGAAGTTGCGATGGAACTTCGAGCATCTTGACTGATATATTGGCTTGATATCCTTTAGTTAATTATAAATTCTGGGGATTTGTCGAAATTTCCTTAAGTGTTGAAGGAAAATCACTTCTCTAAATTAATTGTTTGTATATTTGAAGCAGAATTAGTTAATCAAATAATTAACCTTTGAATTCCATATATTCGGTTCCATATGTTAGAGAAGAAATTTTAATTGGTTGCTGTTATCACCTTTGACACTAATACAAGACGAATGTACCGTGATCAATTGGATGCCTTACATTAGCTAGCGGATTTGCTATCTTGTTGAATAATACTGGAAGTATTACTGAAAAGTTTTCTTGCATGTGACTACTTTACAATTAAGAGCATATTGCCAGAAAATTTCTATTATTTATATAAAACTTTGTAAGGTAATAATTCAAAAAAATTTTACTAGTAAAACTGCTATTAATTCTCAAATAAATACTTTTGCCTCTTATTATTACCAAATGCTTCATGAGTGGTACTGAATTAAAAACAAAACAAGTCGGTAATATCTGTAATTTAAATAAAAAGTATTTTTTTATCTAATTAAAAAAAAAGAAAACTATTTATCTAATTTAAATAAAAACTAAAATCATTTGGATAAAAATATGAATTTTACTTTTTTCCTTTTCATGACAAACAACTTATATATGCAAAACTATTACATCATTCTCCATAGGCCATATCAAATAAAGATAATGCAAAATCAATTAAGTATTGAAATTCTTCGGAATAAATGTGCTAAATTCTTTTGCTAACTGTTTTTCCTTGTTAACAAGGAAGTAGTTATGTGCAGTGATATGATATGATAACTAGATATGATAACTAGAGTAAGCTAAAAATGTAAGATGCACTAAGGATAAATGACAAGCAGGCTAACATCATAAATAATCTTGTCTATCGTCTTTGGGTACTATAAGTATATTGCATCCTGTAAAATCAGTGAAAACAGTTGTTTACTGGATGACAGATAAGCCATCACTTCATCAATTCTGAGTGATACCACAGCAGCATAATTCATCCATCTTTTCCTTATATAAGGTCTAAAACTACTTATCAAGCAGTTGTTCCATTTCTGTTTGTTGAAATTCATCCAATGGTCATTTGTTTACTAATCTGATATATATGAGGATAAGTGAAACAACTATTGAATTAAATTGATTGTATGTATCATCATCAATAATACAACTCTTACTGTTGAAAAAGTAAGATTACGGTATTTCATCTGCTTTAGAATAGGCAATCGTATTAGCGAAAGAATATAAAAATATATTTTGTTAACTAAAACCATAGGGATGTGTTTTCTGGATATTCAATTCTGCGTAAAATTTGGAAAATGTTTGAAAAAGGAATTTTGAATTGAAACGCTATCATTTTGGTAAAATATAGTAAGATGGAGTTGTCGGTAAAATATAAATTGGGGACAAACGGGTATATCTTTGTACGATCAAAGAACAGTAAGTCAGCAATTTCATAGGATTTTTTGGAATAGCAAAAGTGTCAATCATTCTTAATATCCTCCTCAAATAATTGTCGTAACACAATTCCTTCGTTTTCAATTTCGAATACCAAAATGTTTCAGAAATTTTGTGTTTATTACGGAAACAGTAAAAAACTGGGCAGAATTTCACATATACAAAATAGTTTACAAGGATATATCGATGCATTTGATAAGAGAAAAATCAGATTTCAAAAATTAAAATGAATTTTATTTGCCAGAAAAAGTTATGCCTATCCGAATAAACATTGCTCGTAGGACAATTTCTAGAGCACATATCATTTATTACTCTCAGTCTCAATTTTATCAACAACAGCCAATCCATTTCAGAAATAAACTGCCTGAGACGTTCCAGAGCGTCATTCCACACACAGAACGCTAAACAGGTCAATTCAATTCGGTGTATAATTAAAGAAGTATAATTACCAGATGAGAATTTCTAAGGCATATTTCTTGTCTTAAAAATTCTTGTATCGGTAATTCGGGACATTTTTGTCTTTGTGTCAGGCAATTCAAATGTAGATCGCTTAACGGGCGTCACGAATATGATAAATTTCTGAAACATAAAAAAAGCTTATTCGTTTTAAATTAATGCGCAAGGAGAGAGAGAGATTCATCTTTTAAAAAACCTTGGAAATATACAATTCAGTAAAATTCACTGATTGCTCGAATCTTAAAAAAAAAGATCAAAATAGTGATCAAAGGTCACATGTCCGACTAATTTCATATATATAATTGTATGATTTATAGTAAGGGCTACCACATCAACGATTTTTTTAAATGATTAAACTATTGCAACGACTTGAAATAGAATATGAAATTGCTTATTAATTCATTTAAATTTTAATTGCAACAAAATTTCTTAATTGCAAATACACAGCAAAATAATTTAATAATCTCAACCATTCTAAAACAATAATAAAAAAATCGTAAAAATATAATGAAATTGTGTTTTTATCAAAAATTTGAAAGAATATCATAAATATAAAATTTGAAAAATTCTGAATTGCTTTGTCTTCATGGAAATTATCACTAATCATTATTCAATTTCTCCATCTCGTAGAAAAAATTGAAGTAAAATTCAAGAACATCAATGTTTGCTTGAATTATAAAACAAATAAAATGACAGTGCCCTTTTCGTCCATCGAATCTTTGTTCATCCGTAAAGTTTTTCATCTTCCCACATCTATAAATCAGTTAAAGCATTCAGTTCAAATTAAATGCTTGCTACATTTATCAGTCAATTAACTAATCATTGAATCAATTGACCGATTAATTAATTACTCAATTGACCAATTATCCGAAGTCATACCTACATGTGCAAGAATCACTTACTGTTCATGCTATTATCCGTACTAAATGTTTCATTTCAAAAAACTTTGAAAATCCAAAATTACGAAAGAATAATAAAATGAATCAAGAGCATTTTATCGATAGCAATCACGGAATACGATGTGTCATATGGACAATCAAAATGTACTGTTAGCTCAAAATTGAAAAACGTTCGACCACTTAACTTTTTTAGAAAAAGAGCAACCGTAGTTGGAATTTGTTCAAATATCTCTTTATTATTGTATTATGAGTACAAGAAATATTAATGATTTGCTTCCCATTATTAAGTGAGATCTCTTGTTAGTCTAAATTGCTGAATAGCTAAATCTAATCTTATACTTAATTAGAGTTCCAATTTTATTATGCCCAAATTTTTTTTAAAGATAAAGGCGAAGAGTGGACAGCAGTTGATTTATCGCCTTTAATAAATATTTCACAGAATGGTCTTCCTAAAAAAATTTTCATTTACTTAAGATGACATATAATTTAGCAATGTTTATTCTGCAAATAAAATTAAAAACACAAGTCGATCCTTTAAGCTATCAAAACATAATCTAACCGTAGGTTTGAAAAATTTTTAAAACATATCTAGAAATAATAAAAATTTCCAAAACATGAAAAAATTTCGCACATATACTTGAAATCCTTCAGAAAGAGAAGCATGATGAATATTATAATATAAATGGATCAGAAAAGATCAAACAAGACAGATAATCATTGAATCTTTTTCTTATTGAAAGGATCACATTATATTATTCAAAAAAAAATCTATACATATAAAACAAATAGAAAGAAAAAGTCACTCTACTGTGGATCTGATTCGTTTAATACTTGGGAAATGATCCTTCAAGCCTCCATTTTCAGGACCCATCGTTGTTTGAACACTATTCGTGCCCTAAATTATTATTGTTTATGTCAGTTTAATGATGATTTACTTTCCAATTATAGCATTAAGATAAGCAACATGCAAGAATATTTTCTTGAAAATCTCAATAAAATTTAAAATATTTAAAGCAAGCATCTCTCTTTTAGCATAAAATTGCAATTGTACAATTATGCTTGAAAGATGTCATATTTACTAAAAATTGGAAATTTCTATATAAGAACCCGCATGAAGGACGAATTGATGACATACTCGATAGGTATCAGAAGATAATTGACATGAATGCAAAACGTCAAGTTTTTTTTGAATCAACGGCCATAATATATCATCTGCTGTACCTTTAGCAATTAAATATTGCACGAAAACTGAATCTTTCTGGCCAAGTCTATGAGCGCGATCTTCGGCTTGCTTCAGTGTCTGCAGAAAAAAGATTATTTGAACGAACTTGAAAATTAGCTAAGAATATTATTAAAGCTGCAAAATAACTAGCATAATTTTAAAGTTGCTTCGGACCTTCGTCATAGCTATTTAAAGCTTTTTTTTTCTCAATTGCCAATCAGCATCCAGCTCTAATTCATAGCTTACACAACATAAATTTATCACAATATTGAAGGTTAATCAAAATCTACTTTTATGCATACTGTTCAGTGCAACAATAAATTATTTCCAAAATGCCAATAAATTCCACTCTCTCTTGTTGCCAACAAGAAGATTTACTCATTTTAGTTATGCAGTAGGAAATTAAAGCAATTGAATGCGAAAGAATTAGTTTTTACACAAAAAATTCAAATATTATGTGACAAGAACTTTGGCTAACATTATTATGATTTGCCATTTTGCTGAAGCCCGTTTAAATTAATTTTTACAACTTTAGAACTTTACCAAATGTTAATGAAAATCGACTTGTCATTGCAAGCCTTATCAATTTACAGCTTAATTATAACCTTTAATAAATAGAAAAACTTGAACATACTATCAAATAGCATACCAAAAAAATTAAGATTACTTCAGCAATTAGGAAATTTTAACAAGTTCATAAATTTTGCAATAAAAATTAATAGTAGTACTAACACCCGGGTTCCAATGTAATTCTGCAAATATAACAACCGATGCAGCAGTTAAAGTAACACCGATGCCTGCAGCAGTTACTGATAAAATTGCAATCATAACATCATCATTTTCCTGAAATAACCGACACTGCTCATCACGTAACCGGCTAGCCGTAGTACCATCGATCCGTATGGATCGCAATCCCTGTAACACATATTGCAACTACTCTGATTCCATTTGTCTTAATTACATAATTTAACTCTAAAAATCATCTTCCTAATTAAAAAAAAAAAACTACGCAAATCCATCTTGCCCTATTCATTATAATAGGCCCTTTCCCTATCCATATTCTGAGAAGAAAGAAAATCAGAATTCAGTTTTACATGTTTCAGGTGCATCAATAAAATAATCTAATAATAACCTTTTTGGCCACGTCCATTGATATCATATCTAAGACAACCTGATGGTGAGCAAATATTAGTAACTTTTTTTTTGGTGCACCATCATAAAAATAATGATCCATAATATAACGAGCAACACTCTTTGCTTTAGCAATTCCTGTCTCGTAGTAATATTCAACCAGTCGTTGATGTTTTGAATCATTATCCTATAAATGAACAATTACCTTGAAAGTTTCCAAAATCCAATTAGGAGTTCTCCTTTAATTAATTACAACTACCAGAATAAACCTTTGCGCCACTATAAGCAGCCTTTGCTTCTCGCAGTTTGCTAATATTTGCGTAAATGGAATCATCGGTTAGGTTAACAACCTCTCGTCTCTTCACCGGAAGATCATTCAAAACATCTTCTTTCAGCCTCCTAAAAGAATTTGTCAAAATTAAAAATGTTTCCTGCAAGAATTTTTTAAAAACATTCAAAAAAAATTTTCATTTTCAACTCGATACGACAAAAAATGAGGTAATGGAATGTCGTACCTCAACATAAAAGTACCCGTTAAGATTATTGCTAATTCATCACTATTTGTACAGCCTTTCGCTTCAAAACTGTATTTTCCTCGTTTGCCATCACAATACCGAATTGCGAAGTCACGGTAATTCGGGAACATTTTAGAATTGATGATACGGATCTGACTGAATAATTCTACTGGACGTGAAAGAGCTGGAGTGCCAGTTAGTAAAATAACTCGTAACGCTTTTTTCTAAATGATATGATGAATAACTGAAAACTGATTAGTAATAAAACTATGATGGCGCTATGTAAAACATCAAAAAGTCAAATAAAGATAAGAAAAGAACGAAAAGAAAAGAAGGATAAATCACAAGAAAGAGTTAAATTAAAAAGCTGAGAAGATCAAGCTCATATCTTTGTATTCGTTGAAAACTTACGGAAATATTCATCGCAGCTTTGGTCCTTTGAGCTTTACTATCCTTTAATAAATGTGATTCATCCTTGAAATTAAATCCACATTAAGATCGAAGAAAAGTGATAAAGTTACATATTACGGAAAAAAAGAAAAAAAAGATAAACCCTACTTCGCTGTGCCATTGAGAAGTTCTAGAGAAACCGAAGTACAACTTACAAAAATGATTGCTTTGAAATCGTATTCAATAAGATGAGACTGCTTGGAAACCATCAAATCGTAACTCATTATCACTGTCGTTTGCTTGGTTTTTTTAATAGGTAAACGATCACTTCCTTTTTCAATGATTACGATTTCATCAATGTTCGGTAAAAAACTCTCGAACTGCTATAAATTTCATAAAAATAGTAAAGTAAATTAGATTAATTTCATCAGTTAAAAGATTTCAGGCTAACTGATATCTATTTGTAAAAAAAAATGTGATTCCGCTACTTCACTTCTCAGCATGTTTCGACCTCTAATTTGGAACAAAAATAGCACACATACATTTAACCAAGTGAATTTTACAGATGATGGACATATAATAAGCAATGGCCAATCACACTTAAAATATCGAGCAATACCAAGAGCTTGAATCGACTTGCCGAGACCCATTTCATCAGCTAAAAGCAATCGGCCTCTTTTCATTACACCATATCTGAAGATTACAGATTTCAGTTTGCTCTATTTTAAAGTAAATATAAAAAATTTGAAGCAGACCAATAACATGTAGCAGAACATACATTATACCTCGACGCTGATATGGAAAAAGCGCATCAATCAGTGTTTTTTCAATGTACTTCTCAAGGTTAGGTTCGTTCATGCCAACATTTGATTTACCATAAGTTAACAGTATCTAGAAGTAAGAGAAATGAAAAAAAATAAATTATGATGAAAAAATAAAATAAACAATAAAGAAACAAGAAAAAACCAAGCAAATCAAGTTACCTCAACGACATGGTCCCAAATTTTTTCGATTTTTATTGAGACATCATCTAATGAGTGCAAGGCTTTTTCAACTGTACAAATGTCTTCCAAAGGAAATGACCAAGCTTTTGAGTCAGAAACGTAAATTTTAGATGGAATTGCCTTAAGGGCAGAGACAATTGAACGGCTGAATGGAGAGAATTGGACCTGGAATAAAAAAAGGTTAATTTCAAATCTATGTATCGAGAAAGATGGAACAAAGATGACAATTCAATTTGTAAGTTTATTTAAAAAAATCAAATCAACACATTATCTTCCGTGTGTGTAGATTTGTTTACTAACCAAGATCTTTTTTACTAAACACTGAGAAAAACAAAGGTCTGAATCCAAATTTATGAAGAAAACTATATAAAAAGGGAATCGGGCAATGCCGAAAAACTCTGTTTCCCTCAAAGTTTGGCAAGACGTTTGTCTCATAAACTTCAGTTAAAAAATACTGTAACTTATAAAACAGTTTACAAATTTATATGGAAATCGAAAAATAGCATGAAACTTATGGGAGAAAACAAAAACATTGCGTCTTTTCTCTCCTTTATACTTTTATCTTCGATTTTACTTCATTCTTTCACTTGATCTGTTTTGATAATTTCCGATTTTTTTGAATGTTGCTGATAAGGATTTTATCTATTTCATAATACGTTTCAAAATTTATAAACTATTTTAATAGTTTTTCAGTCATGAATATAACTACCTGAAATGATTTAGGATCGATAAGTTTGAAGATAACATTGACAGTACTCCGCTTCATAGGAACCGCTGTGACAGTGACGGGAGATCTTTGAACAGGTGACGATACAGGTAAAAGTTTGCGCTTTGCTTCAGGCTTCGATAGAAAAGATCTGTCACATATGAATGGTTCTTGCTCTTGCTCATCACGATAAGTTATAACATATTTCGTAGGTGAAGATGATTGATTGGATGTAGAGAACGGAAACTTGGATTCACCATGGCCTTTTGCTATAGGCAACTGTACAGGCCTATTTTCATTCCGTGCTGTAACACATACTTCGCTAGATGAATTCAAAGATCGAACTTCCGGCTGTAACATTGTCATTTGTGTTTTCACTGATGCATCTAACTCATCAGTGATACTATCTACTACATTTTTGTTTTTAATAATTTCCATTTCTTTTTCTCGCTGTTGCCGTAAAGCCATTCGTCGTACAGCTTCTGCTCGATTACGCTGAATCCGCTTGAGCTGTTCGGCAGTTAATGATGAAGAAGCGGCCATACTGACCCTAGGAAAGTATAAACCATATGAATATACATTTACAACGCTTGAGTATCGATATCAATTCCGATCTATCTAAACTACAGAACGATTTATTAATGCCTCCTCCACTCATTCATGAATTCATCAGTGTCCAGCCAAACTGACCAAACTGACCATGTTTCTCATTCAAACATTCTCCCTCACTTGCTTGCTATGAACTTCCATAAAAATATGACAATATTGGTTGACATCACGAAAAAAGTACAGGAATTTATGCTGCAACAGAATGTGACATTTCGAAAAATTATAGTTTAGTCCCGTCAAACTACCTCGTGACGCTGAAATCTGTTCTACACACTTTACCCTACCCTAGTCCTGAAGGCACATCATCTCAGCCTAACCAATCTTTTCTAGCTCAATTGCAAGATCTGAATCTAGACTGTACTCGTTTGAAATGATGAAGAGTAGCAGACTTCCTCCCTTCTCCTCTTCCATACCATCAATATCACATTTCCAATACCACCAACCAACCATCCTCCCTAAATGTCAACCACTTGTTCGAATTCGGAATTTCTTAAAAGAATCTCTCCTCTTTGCTTAATCGTACTTCTCAAGTGGACAATTGAAATGATAGCTTACAATTAACCCTCATTCTTCTGCTCCTTATCGATGTTCGTTTAAATATTTTTCTTAAATACAAACACTTACACCTTCCTGAGGCAAAACAAATGAACCGTATTCCAGATCAACCATTAGAATGACCTATCCTGACCCGAGTTTGCGTAATACGCTAGAATCGATACCTTCTCCAATATGATGCTACTTGTACACAGAAGAATGTCACTTTTGTACTCGTTAGTTAGGGAACAATCCTCATAGTTATGCAAATAAAAAAATATTGCGGTCGCAAAAAATTTTATTTCGCAAAAATAAAACAAAATAAGAACGAACTAAAAGAGTACAGTGAACAGTCAATCAGCCATTAGCAATTTATTTGCACTTATAAAATTAGGAGGATGATCGAAAAGCAATCATTCCGGAAAATGGACTTCAGCATGTTGCATTCCGGAATCTATTCAAATTTGGAAATGTACTACTCTAATGAATGATTCGGAAATTTCATTATAATAAGCTACAAAAGGCAAGAATTATCATAACTGTCGTTACGACATCTATCCCCTTAACACAACAGTAGAAGCTAGATTACTGAGATAGGGATACTGTAGATGAATGATTGATTGTTTACAGATTTAACAGAGAAAAACAGAAAAAAAAACGAACAGTCACAGTAAATTGTGAAACGATAAACTGTGAAAAAGATTCATTCAACTGCTCAAAAAAATCAATAATCAGTAAGATATAAAACAAATTTTTGATTTTAGTGGGAAGATGTGAAGTAAAATTTAAAGAGAAATACGACAACATTTCCCTTTTTTAAAACGATCACAAAAAAGAAAGCAAAAAATGTAACCGGAAAAAGCATAACAAACATTTATTTCCGGAAAAAACAATAAAGCGACAAATACATAAACCATAAGTTACGATAAACGACTACAAACAGGAAACATGAAAACAACGATCAAAAAAACATAGATATAGACGATCTTAAATTTCAATTTAAAGGATGAAAAAAAAAAAGGAGTAAACACAAAAAGAATTAAAACAAATGAACAGCAAGTAAGCGTAGACAAACGAACTGCGTATGTATAAATAATGTGATGCGTATAAATGAGCAATGATCAGGAAGATGTTTCGAAAAATTAAAATTGAATTACTCGAAATTTAAAAAAAAACAAAAACAAATCAACTGGTTGATTTTTTAATTATCCTATAAATGCAGTTGACACAGATAGGCTACGAAATCTGTTGTTATAGGACTCCCTGCAGATAGATAACGCAATAGATATTAACCGTACAAAGCATAACTAACATCCATGCATATGAATGATAATCCCGCAAATTCTATGAATTCTAAAGGTCGAATTTTAAAGATTCAATAATAATCGCTTAATGATAATATATATCGATCAAAATAAGGATGCAAAACCTGAAAATCAGTATTCTTCTCCTGGATAACATGATTTCGACATTCTTGTTAAACTGCAATCTCAACGACATAATAACAAGGAGAGATGGTACTACGAAGATTCGCTGTAATGTCAGTGATAATCTAAGCCATCATCACAATATGCCAGTTACCAAAACAACTCAACTTAATTTAGCTAGAAGATAAAAAAAGGCTGACAATGAATACAATGATGGCTTTTGGAATCTCATATCAATAACTGATGCTCGGAATTGAACTAATTCAGAAGCTAATTCATGTTACCATCATGAAATATCTTCTTCATAGTATCTTCAATACTTCAGTTCAAACCTGTTCTCCATGTCCAAATAAAAAAACAAAAATCAGAAAAATTTTGGAAAGTTGTCAAAATTATTTCAAAAAATTAGCACTAATTTCACTCTCTACATGCTGACAAAAATACTTATAATTTCAGAAAAATAAAGAAAATAACAACAGTGTTAGAAATAAAGAAAGAAAAACTCCTGCTGAACGACAAAAAAACCAATATTGCATACACACATGCATGCAAAAAAAAACATTAAAAGTGTAAAACACATCGACAATACTATCATCGATGTTACAGTTTCCAAATGTGCCTGAGATTAGAGTATTATTTACCATTCGACCACTTACAATCGAATTCCTATGCACTTACTTATCACATATGCTTATTGAAAGGAACAAATGCAGATAACTAAAACTTGCCCACTACTTTAAATCTCATTTTACACTGAATTTAAATCCACTCAAAATCCTGATTGTAGCATTCTTAAAATTAAAAGTTGCATTATCCTGGACTGTAAAGCCTAATCAATGTTTACTCAAAACATGAAAATTCTATTGTTACCGGCAAATGCCTCACGAAAACGACTGCAAAAAATGGTAGAAAAAAGTCAAACCAGTAAAGCACAATCTGGAATATCATTTGGTAAACACGACCTGCGAGAGCCTTTTTTGTTTATTTCCCCTATATATATTATCAGTCGTCCAACCATCAAGATAAATACTGATATCATGTAGCAGAACAATCTCACACATAATTTCATTATATTGAATTTGAGAAACCCTTTAAATAAAATCCCGCCAATATCTTAAATTTGAATACCCGAAAAAAAAAAGAGAATTTTTACTACAGAATCATAGACGGGAAAACCTTCTATTACGAACAGGCAGCTTGAAGACTTTCAAAGCTATTGTGAAAACTGTTAATAATGAAAAGTTTGGTGATAAAGAAAGTAAAATGAAAAAGAGAATAAAAACGAAAAAGATAACTGATAAGATAAATAAGTTGTCTTTTTTTTGCATTTTAATGTAAAGAATGCAGTTATTAATATTGATGTATAAGCATAGGATCAAACTGCTGAGTTGGAATAAAAACAAAAAAACAGTTCAAAACACAGAAACGATTAGATGGAAGAAACCTATCAAAAATATGAGAAAGATCAGAATAGTAAGAAACGAAAAATAAGCAAAAAAAGTGCGTTTCTCTTCTGACAAATCGAATAAAAAGTAATTCGCACAATTATTTGCTCTGTGTAACTCTATTTTTTATAGGGTTACAAAAAGCTATGTAAATTGGCGAAATTTACTCTTCATAAACATCTGCTAACGGTATTTCTAGCACATATGGAATAATACTACAATAATAAAGCCATAATTCATGGCAAATAACAATGAATGTTACAAACAAAACGAGCTCATCGTCTCGAAGAAATAGCTGCATTTATATTATCTGAGAGTTCTTTCTTGGCCGCTGCAGCTGGCTGAAATAAGTTTACAAAAGTAATTTTCTAACGATGACAGTGTAAGAACTATTTCTAAGAACATTTAACATGCTTCGCCAATAATGGGCACATTAATTGTCAATCAAGTAATCATTTCTTAGTAGTAACAAAATAAATACCTTAACTAATCATAGCCATAAACCTGCTTTAAAATCGGAAATTGTGGAAGAATAAAAAGTATGATGAAATACTGACATCAAATTTGGAGTCATCCAAATTCTTGTATTCTGCCAGCTTTTTCTTGAGAAATGGATTAACTTCCAAGCGCCTCGAGTGCTTGTAAAATTTTAGAAAAGCCCAAAACTTCTCCAACCCGTACAGTTCGCCTCGTTTAATATCGTTCATTGTTTCCTCTTGGAAATCTAAGTACACATTTGGCCTGAACTTGCGTTCTAGACCAAAATTGTAGAATCTAAAGAGGCACTCTAACCCGTACCTGCAAGAACAACATTGCAGAAAATGTTAAATTGTACATTTTTTTAACAATTAAAAAATGCAAAAATTAAAAAACTACAGGCAAACAAACCTGTAACCAGCTTCCGCATCCTGAACAGCTAAGTGCCTAAATTCCTCATACATTTTCCGGTTGAAGTGATCGCGCAAGAAGAAAGATAAGAAACGAAAATAAGTATTCATTTCAGTTGTACCATAACCCAAATGTTCCCTCTGCTGTAGACACGACATTCGCCATTTCGTGTATATCTATGCATTTACAATAATGTTCTTTCATATCATGTTTGAAAAGTGGATAAACATAAATGAAATGAATTCAATAATCGATTAGCCAAAACTGTTCGATTATTTAATGCAGTAGTCTCCTCCTTAATATGATAGCTCATCCAGAATTTCATAAAGTAGGTAGCTTGAAATACCAATTTCCCTGTATAATCGCCACTTGAACTCCCTACTAATTTAAGTTAATCACCAGCGCTAATATTCAGGAGCATATATCTGACTCTTTTTGACCATTATTTCTTTTTTTAAAGATGTGCATCAAAGAATTAAGGTTTTTTTTTTTTTTTTTTCTCAAAAAATGGTAATCCTGTTTGGTTCGTAAGACTACTGATAAAAAAGCAAATACACAAACTTGTTCCTGGAAGCCATTCTCTTGCAATAAACTAAAGGAGATGTGCATTGAAGGGCCAGGTATGGCGGCTTGACCACTTGCTGATTCAACCGGATCACTAAAATCATTTACTAAAAAAATTTTCCATACGGAGATGCAAATGTATTATTATCACATAAGCAAAAATATGATATCCAACAGACTTACGCATTAACAGAGGATGTTCTCGAACGAGTGCCAAAAACCCAACCAACGGGCATTTCAACAGGTGGATTTTTGCTATAACGAGTTTTATACTTTCTTGGCTGAGAAGAATCTGGCACGAAGCACTCCTTGACTGGATAAAAGCGTGGCGTTAACATACCACACTCCGTTTCTCGTTTTGCCAATGGGCTTTTTGTCTAAAAATCTTTAATGTATTTGCAATATTGCGTAAATAATTATCTAAATGTAAGTTTATTTGTATTTTAAAATAAATTTATTTGTATTTTAATATATAAAATAAATTCAGGAGAACAGGAAACATGCGAAAGCATGCCTGACTGGGATGTGGAGCAAACTGCACCGGAAGAACAGTATAAAGCTTGTCTTCTTCCCTCTTAATAGAAGAATCCTAATCAAACAGAGCACAGAGAAGACTCAAAACAAAGTACCGATGATGCAGCATTTGCTGCAGCTCTTTCACGAGCCTTCTGCGCCCAAACTGAAGAAATTTCCGGGACAGTATTTGGAGTCGGGAACACTTTCACTGGTAGCTCCGCGGCACATTTTTGAACAGTGTTATTCTCTCCTTTCATCTGCTTCGATACTTCCTCCGAAACAATGTCAACCTTCTTATTTATATGAGTCTGAAAATATCATGGATAGGTACGTGTATAAAAAGGCATATTTTCTATAAAAATAGAATTGATAAAATTACAATAATGATAACGAAGTTATTACTTTGCGATTGGCTTCTTTATTGTTCCATAATTCATTCTCGTATCGCCTCAGTCCACATTCCATTTCTTCCGTGAAATTTTGGTTTACTTTGGAAGCTGCTGAGGAATCACAGTCAAACTGCCTTTTGGATGATGCTGGTGTTACAATAATTAATTTTTTGATATTTGCATCGCTTATATCTTCCGATGAATCATCCGACATTGCGCTAAAGATTTGGCTTTTTATTATAGTTATCGTTTGATCTTCTCGACTAACACTAAAAAGCAAACAATAATCCACCCAATTCAAATGTTAATTATTTTTTCATTAATGGCTTACCATAAAAGAAAGAGGTGCAAGAGAAATGATAGAACTTACACCCTATTAATCGCTCTTCTTTCGCGTCGTGGTGGATCTATCACTGTAAAAAAATCGTCACTATTTTGCATATCAGTATCTGGAACAGATCGTGTAGATGGAGATGAAACACAGTGTGATGCTCCTTTACCGGCACTGTTACCAGAAACAACTTTACTTTTTCTTTGCTTTCGACTTTTGACCTATAAACAAAATTATTTATTAAACACAACTGTTAACTAATGCATAAAACATGCCTAAACATATATATGAATTGGTGGCATCAGTAACATATTTAAGTAATAAATTACATCCATATACAAGTAACAAACCTCTTGCCAATCCTCCACTTCAGATTCTTTCGCTAATTCCCTATTCCGTTCCGTCGTCTCATTACTGCTGTTTGCAGTACCGTTATTTCTATTTGTACTTGATGATTGTTTACGCATAATACCCCCCTCCGTTTCGACATCCTTATTGCCTTCTGCTAAATCTGAACATATTTCATATGTAACAGGTGCGGAATAATTGCCACTGGTCACTTCTTTGGTGCCGATGTCATTACTGCTACATCCCTCGCAATCTCGTTTTTCAACTTCAAGTGATTCCAAAGAAACGGGCAGTTGCAAATCAGCTTGTGCCAAAGCACTAGGATTTACAGTTTTAGTTGCAATTGGTGCTGCTGTCATCATTTGAGAAGTTATCGAACATGCACTATTTGCCATCTTCATTTCCGCTCCGGAAGCTACCGGACGAACAGCACTGCCAACTGATTCCGTTGTTTGCAGTAGAGTCGGTGAAAGCGGCCACTGTTGTGGGTTATCACGTGGGCGAACCTAATAAAAAAAAATGCGAAACAAGTTTGAAACCTTATTTAAGACGAATATCCTTATGCTTACGCATCTCTTTATTTAGGAAAAAAGCAATGCACTAATTTATGAAAAAGATAATACTAACGATGTTTCAGAAATGATTTAGCAGAAGATGATAATTTAAATAATGCAATAATTACTCAGTAGCACCAAAATATGCAAATTAAATACTTACATTTTCACTATTGTCGCTAAGTTCTACTTTGTCGCTACTCCGTAAAGCTTCCGTAATTAAAACAATATTATCGGTGAGTGTACGAACACGCGGGAAACTAGCTATCAATACCAATGATAAGAAACCATTTTTATCCATCTTCCTACGTAAATAGAAATCTTTCTGGAGATTTTCCGGTGACAAGTAATACTCTCTGGAAAAGCATTTTTCTGCTCTATGATATGAAGTGCATTGTATATGAGGCCTTACGATCACAAAATTTGCAGCAACAATGAACAATGCAACAGAAAATAATGTTGCAAGAATCATTTAGGGGAAAAAAATGTTGTGAATAACTGGAACGGAGAAGTCTCGGATCCATAAAAGTCAAAAAATGAAAATGCTATTAAAGAAAAATAAAACTGATATCAATGAACTTACATTTGCTTTCTGACATACTCTTTCAAAGTTTCAGGGGTGATTGGTGTTTGAGGTGATATGGCCGGATAAGCGGCATGATAAGGGACATTCATAGGAGCTACAGCTGGTGGTCCAGGGATGAATTCACCTTTACTTGTGAGAACACCGCTGCCCGGTGAAAGTAAAGCGGTTGGTGTTGGCGGAACTGTGTTTGATGTGAGCGACGATGCCACACTATCCGAACGTGACTCAACTACGGTTGCAGCTGCAGCTGCAACTGTAGGTGGTGGTTGGGTGAGCAGATGAGGGTTAAATGGAGTAATATGTGAATGACGAAATGTTAGGGCAGCCATTTGTTGATGATGCGTCTGAAACATAATATTCGCAGTGGGAAAAGCTGCTGCTAATGCGGGATCCAAGCACGTCGAACTGGGGTCAAATGGAGGTATCGCGGATACAGCATAGAACTGGGCATATTGGGATTCCATCAAATCCATATAATCAAAATTATCATCATCTCCAGCACATTCATCCCAATCTGGTAATGGCCCACGTGCTCGTCTTTGTGCTGGAGTTAATTTCGGAGGTGCTTGTGGATGTGATCCACGTGAATGATGCCATTTATCGTTACGTGGAAAAAATGTCTTACTGCGATCTGTAATATCATCTGCTGTCCCAACATTAGTACCAGTACCAGTACCAGTACCAGCACCTGTACGTTGTTCATAATGAAGTGGCTGTTGTTGCTGCTGACGACGTACAGCATCAGCTGCTGAACCACCATTTTTATGCCAATAATCCACTCCACTCATACGATTTCCTCCAATTATCGGTGCACGCATAAATTGTGGCTGTCCGAAGTACGGTCGATGGCGATTCGCACCATTTTGTAGTGCTGCTGCTGCTGCTGCTGCTGCCGCTGCTGCCGATGTAGTAGCCCATTGCTGTTGGGTAATACCATTTGGTGCTGCAGCTGCCATCGCAGTTGTATCGTCACGTTTACTGTACCTACAAAAAATTCAATCAAAACTTTGTTGATTTATCACAAACAGTGGTTCTGTGTGAATCATCTATACTTCACAGAACGAAAATGTAATTTTATAAATGATCAGTGTAAAAAAGAAGTAATGCTTATCAAACAATAAACGAAACTTGATACGATATGAAGGAAGCATACGGATTACTGTATATTTCTACAAGTTATGGACCAATTCAACTTTCTACTTAGTCGATATATTTGATTCCCTTTTTACCACCTCATCCATCCCATTTTCCTCATAGAGATTTCAAACATTTAAACAAATTCCAAAATACTTTCAGAGTTAGCCATCATTGGTGCAGCTTCGAATGAATTTTCAAATAAAGCGGCGTTAAAGCTAAATAAGACAAAGTATGCTATTGAAGTGTACTAGTGGCTTAAAAGAGAAAAAAATTGAAAAAGATTAAAGAAACTCAAGATAGACAAAAAACAGGATAAAGATGGTATCGTACAATCATTTAATTGAAGGTAATTAAATGATTTGTGAATTTGATGACAAAGTGATGACAATTTGAAATTTAAAATATTGACTGGAGTGAACTGATGATGCACCACAGTTAGGTAAGAAAAACGTAACGATTATCATGAACAGGAACTTTATTTTCCAGATTAATTTTTCACAAATCTTTTTTTTCCCCTTTCTCGCAGTCAATCGTACTTTAATGCGCGCGAATCAGTGTCAACATGTTTTTCTATTATATCTTTTCCATTATTTTTCAATTCTGTGTTCAAAAGAAGAGTGCGTCATTTGCCCAATTTCAAGAATTAATTCTTATAAATCAAATTTATTTTCAAAAATGGGGAACAAAACGACCAAATAGTAAGGAATGGTTCCACCACCCCTGTCAAATGGAAATAATTTTACATGAAGCTTATGCGCTACAATATTCTTTAAATGAAATTATATCACTTAAAAATAACAGTATTATCACACCTTAGCCTAAACTGGTAATACTGTATTAACGACAACGATATGCAGTAAAACTTCATTAACCAGTTGAATGAAAGAGCGCTTAAAACAGATACTGATAAAGTAATCATACCAAATACCGATACAGTAATCATAGCGATACGATACAGTTATGAGATATCGTTCCATATTGAATAGCACTGAACAAGAAATCAAATTTATTTTCTTGCTTTTATGATCAGATTAAATATCAATAATATTACATATAACTGCAATGCTTAAATGTAAAGTGGATCATTCTGGAATTGAAGCTATCACAATGGCATCCATTCATAACCATGCATACCATACCCTCATCCTCTTATTCATTTATCAGTAACAGCCGATACAACAAAACAAACTTAAGGTGTACGAACCACCGCACCGTACACACATCAGCTTAAGTATTCATTCTCAACAGTTTGCATTGCTGCTGAAGGACAACCACAACAATGCAGTCAACAAGCTCATATCGATCATTTCACGCGCTCAATAAAACAATGCAAAAACTGAAATCAAATTTCCATATGTATTTTCGATTCAGTTTCTGTACAACAATACTATCACAGAAGATATTGATGACGAACGCGATATTATATCAAACAACTAGAAATTCGAAGAAATCACAAAAGATGTCTAGAAATTACGATGGCCTGATTTACTATTACTTATCGTTCTGTCGTTAAATGTGCATAGAGTTGAATAAGATAATGGCTGTTGGAAGAGGTTATATCGATGCTCAGTCATAATATCAGCCTATTAAAGTCACTGGCATTTTTCTTCAGCATTTGATTTAATTTCTAGCTCATAAAACGATGCAATTATTGATGAATCAAATATTCATAGTGAATAGTAGTGCAAGAAGATCTGCTGAAATGTTTTGCTAACGAAAAGCAGATTGAAAGCAAAACAAAGAGATACTCTTAACAGGAAAATATATTTAAATTCCTCAATTAATTATTCTATAAATTTGAGTAAATATGTGTTCGTAAAGACACTATTTATAATCTCCATACTTACACATTTACTGCTTCCTCCAGCACATTTCTTCCATCACTTTTCTATAATTTATGCAAATTTCACCCATGTGATTCACGCTAAACCTAATGTAGAGCATTAAAATTAAAAACCGAGATTTCTACTTTTCTTCAAAAGTTCTTAAAAAAAAAAAGCCTTAAAAAGGAAGATTTCTATTTTTGTGCAGAAGTTCCTAAAAAAAACCTGTTTGTCAGTGTCACAAGATGTAAGAAGAAAAACATTTCGATTGGCTGACTGATTTACCAGTTAGTATGAGCGAAGTGAATGAAATGGAAAAGAAGCAGTAGTAGTTGCAGAAAATAAGAAACCTTTGCGGTGCATTTGTATTCATTGCTTTCTGATGATTCCCAACTTTCGGTTGATAAGAAGGATGTGATAGGATTAAAGGCACTGCTCCTGCAATCATAGGCTTTTGCCTATGTACAACAGGCTGTATGCTATGGTATATATTGGCCAAGTCACCATCACAGTCCACCACTTTTTTCTTCCACCCTTGGTTTCCTTCTAACTGATAATAAAATCCGTTTGAAACTGTATCCAAGTACCTGGAAGAAAAAAATGCTAATTCCATCGCATTCCCGTCTATTTCTTTCCTGGACAGGTACAAACAGAAAGAAAGAGAAAGGGAGAGAGATTACTATGTTACTTATATCCGTCATCATTACTATCGCCACAACACACAGAGAGCAAAGATTGCGCAGTGAGTGTTATTCAGTGCTTCAAAACAAAAATGTATATTTACAAAAGACATACACACACACACACACACAGACACAGACACAGACACAGACACAGACACATAGTGCACCCCAAGTTTCAACGTGAAGAACTAACTCTTGTCAGTGACACAAACAGTGGAATGTTAGATTGAAATTCGTAGCAAATGAGTGGTGGATGGATGAATGTTATGTATTCATATGATCGCTTCATCGTTGCATAATTACGATTAACAACGAGTAGAAATCTGTGAATGAAAAACTAATGTGACAATTCAATGTACTGTAACTAACTGTAAAAAGAATGATCTAAACACTGTCACAAATAGCTTGCAAATGTTACAGCAGAACACAAAAGAGAGAAAATGATTATTCAGTGAGCCGCCAACATTCTAATTAATTTCTGCTAAAAGTACTCAGGTTAATAAAAGCTTTGTCTTCCTTTAAAAACAATATTTGAATTTTTAAAAGGTACAAGTTCTACGTATAACATGTCAAGAGAATGAAAATAATGCTATTAGAGTGGGAAAAATGTCCAAATGTCCGAAACAAATAGAAATATTCATTCTACTACTAGGATTTGAACTATCAGAAATGTCAAAACGACGATAAACTATGATGCAAATCATGAGCTCAGCCTTAAACAAAAAGACAAAAACTACTCCAAAATTACTTCTGATAAAACTCTAGCAGGAGGAGTAACAATCAGACTGGATAAATGTTGATAGGTGTGTGTAGCAGGAAAGAGTAATGGAAGTAAGGAAAGGGAAACAATATTTGGAAACAGAGAAGAAATTTTGAAAGGCAGCGGAATGGAGAAAGCAGCATCAAGATATAAGAACGGCTGGAAAAAGTGATGGATCCTAGTGGGAAAAATAAATTTAAACTACCCTAACATTGCGCAGTTCAATTCAAATACCACCCTATAATTGCGTAGTTCGGCAAAGTATGACCGTTCAACCGGGAAGCAATGGATGGAGCAACGCTTACGGAACGGCTTCCTAACGGAAAATTGAATTCAAACATCGCGCTATCATTGCGCAGTTACGCAAAGTACGAAGCTCCACCAGAAAGCAACCGGAAGAAAAGCAATAGATGGAAAAATGCTTAAACATGACCAAGAGAAAATTTCAAATGTACAGAAATATATTTACAGGAAAATGATGAATAGATGCAGATGACCGATGTGTGCGACGTTATGATGGTTGTCGTCGTATGTCCCATCCTATCCTAAGTGTTATTTCGCCATCAGACATGGACAATCAGCTCAGCTATAGGTCATCTGGTCATGTTTAAGTATAGTTAGACAATCAGCTCAGCTAGGTCAGTATAGTTAGACAATCAGCTCAGCTAGGTCAGTATAGTTAGACAATCAGCTCAGCTATGGGTCACTATAGTTACAGATAGACAATGGTTCGGAGAGCAAATCATTCCATCCAAGGGAAAAAGTCTTCTAATGGATCATGTAGGCCCTCTCGTCAATTCTCCCTCTATTTTACAGCCAAAACACTTTTATGATAGGATTGATAGAAAGGTTTCAAGTAACAGGAGATTCTCTGATCAAACAACACAAGCAGGAATATAGGAAGCAACCTATCTATGATAATGTGGTGTCCGTCTGTGTGACGGAGTGTGCGTCTGTGTCACGGACCACGACGACCTTATTGATTCGATGAAAATGTGCACCAACGTTGACTCTGGCTGGCCCAGTGCCACATGAACGACTTCTCTCGCACCCACCCGCTAATCTACCTACTACCGCACACCCTAAACTTCAAATTTCCTTTTTCCAAATCGATCGATTTCTTTTGCAGTAGAAATAATTTGTCTGACATGTCTAGACCACTTCACTCTGCTGCTACTGCTGCTGCTACACAGTACCGTCTGTCCTTCCTTTTGCTGCATACACTAATCGTCTCGACAAGCATTCATCTACATACACAGACTGAACAATCATCACAAGTTTTTTCTCGAAAACTCTCAAATAACCTAAACTCGGAGACTAGCATCGACACGTGCACATATCTCACACAATGTGAAAGTCGTTTCATACAGCACTTCAATGATTTCATTAAAACAGACAGCTTTCAAATTCGCAGATTCTAAAAGTGCAAATTCGTATTCTAGTACACTTGCTTGCACGTACTTGCACAATGCAAGCTCACATTTAAATAATTCGTATTCTAGTACACTTGCTTGCACGTACTTGCACAATGCAAGCTCACATTTAAATAATTCGTATTCTAGTACACTTGCTTGCACGTACTTGCACAATGTAAGCTCACAATTAAATCAAATATACCAGCAGCGCTTTGTTCATGCTCACATACACTTTTATAGAAATAGTAAGTTACAGGCAATCAGATCAATCAATCAGGCCATCAAAAAACGCATCCAGGCAATCAGATCAATTAGATCATCAAAAAATGCATTTTTTTGATTTTTGTAAAAAATCTGTGTTTTTAAGCAACTTCATGTTATAGAAAACCTCTAGTTTCCCTCTGAGAATTCTCAGTATTCGGTTATTTCGAAGCACACATAACTCTATCTAGATATCTTCTTTTACATTTAACCATATTAAATTCCCAATAATTAATTAATGAAGTTCCTCTCACGAAAACTATTATTGAGAATGGATACAAAACAGATCAAAATCGTCTTTCTATTATGATAGCAACAATTTTCTATGCGCCATAGTAAATATTTTTCAAGTACCAAACTAATGCAAATAAAACCATCAGGCTACTACAGCTGCAAATAACTAATTGTGGCAGTTTTTAGTGTAAAAATTTTAATATATGAACTTTCCCTTTAAAATTCAAAAAAAAGTTTCTTTAAAATAAGCTAAAACTATCCATCACTCAATCTCTAGATGCATATGTTGTATCTATTAATCGATGCATTATATGAATATGACTGAAAAAGTTTCAAACATGTATGGAAATTTCAAATTCGGACGGGATTAATTTCTAGTTACAAGAAGGATAAATTATTGAAAAAAGTTGAAACATACGCATGGAAATTCCAATTCTAGACGGGATTTTATAAAACTTTCTAGTTAGAGAAGGAACAAATTCAAAAAAGTTGAAACATGTGTCGAAATTTCAATTCAGACAGGATTATAAAATTTCTCTAGTTAGAGTACAATTCGGACGAGATTTTATAAAACTTTTCTAGTTAGAGGAGGAATAAATTATAAAGCACTTATACAAATCACACATATTCATCGTTAAAACTCTTATGCGTGGTACACTGCATCCTTTCCTTTCCCGTTTTTTCAAATAAATGTTAAAATGATGTTATTCAATATGATATATGCGTGCTTAAACTATCATCGATAAGGCAGCGTTATAACAACGTTCATTAAAAGTTTCCAGTTTTATATAGCATTTGAAAAAATACAAAAAATAATTATTATATCATTTCATTATCATTATTACTACTATTACTATCATTATCATAATAATAATTATTATTATTATTATTTCATCATTATTCTAGTTTTTCGAACTCTATTTTGTTATTTCTTCTTTTATTCGAAACAATGTGTTCGTTTAAAGCTAATTAATTTGAGTGAGCACGCGAAATCAATAAAATAAAATACGCTGGCTGCAAATAATAATGATGTTTAGCTTGAAATACGGAGAAGTACAATGAGAGATTTGTATGCTCAAATTAACATTTAAGCTTAACAACAGCTAACAGCTTAATAAACATTGAGCAGATAAACGGACAAATTAGGTGTCAAATGCAATTGTTAGTGCTCTTTGTTATTCTAGCTACAAAACTTATGCCTATGGAATATTTATATAAATCAGGCTGAAATGTTGTTTGATATCGTAATTCCAAATATGACTAAAAAGCAAGCACATATCATACTGAATCGTTTAAGATAGATCGGAAGGATTTTCACACCGAAATTTAAGCAACAAGTCTGTTTAATTCCTTAATGAGATTAATATCTCCAGTTTTTTTTCAAATTAAATTTCACCACCAACCAATTCAGTTCGACTGACTAATTTGAAAACATAAAATTAGGTTAGAATTCAGAAATACAAAAACGGTTACTGTACGAAAAAAGCAAGTTTGGATTTGGAATAATAACAGCTTGCAGCAACACACACAACGCAACAACATTCTTACCAATAATCTTCCTCAGCGTATTCCTCACTGACGGTAGCGGTAGCACATTCAGGACTGTATATAAGTGCCGCCGATGCCGCAACAGATGATGATAACGGTTGTGCTGCACAACCCAACAAGGATACAGGTGTTAATGCTCGTGCGGTCTTTGTTGAGACATTTTCGGTCGTTGAAATTGGAACATGAGGATCGATGAGGATCCCGTAAGATGATGATGATGATGGGTTGCTGTGCTGTTCTTTTACTATCTGCAGTTTGGTGGCTCGGAAGCTCGGACCTCTCCTGCTAGAGAGCATTTTAATTATACTTTTAAATGAACTTGCTACTTCATGTATTACATATTTGTTGTTGATATGTCGTCCCGAGACACACTTGCAACTGGAGTGAATAACCAACCCTTCCTCTCCAATTATAATATTGCATGTCAACGAGAACGAACTTATCTGCTATCTATAATAGGGGCCAAGAGAACACGAAGATGATAACACGGCTGAATGAATAAAATAACCCAGCTGTTATGTGAACAGATCAATGAAAACAGAAATTAGACTGCGCTATTAATCTCGTAACAACAATGAAATCTTAGCAACCAACAAGCATGGGATGGACTAACAAATAAGATATATTTGTAGTTATAAAACTAATTCAACAAAAATTGCCAGAAAAAGTTATACACTTTGAAAAAAATGAATGTATGTTTAAGGCAAGTCCAAGTTTTCTTAACTATTCATTGGGAAAAGCGCCAAAAATGATCACCTCAAAAAGAAAAAAAAATTGTCGATTCAAAAACGTTTTTGACAGTTCAGCAGCAAAACAAAACTGCTTATTTTTTAAAAAACGTAAACGTTACAGGTCACTCCCATATGCAGGGAACTCATAATAAACTTTATCCACATCTTTATCTCACCAAGAAACAGAAGAATTCCATTTTCGAAATTTTTTTGTGTAAATTAGCACTTTCATAAAAAATATCGAAGCATAAAATTTTGCAAAGGATGTCCTTGCTAATTAAAATAAGAATAATGGAATGAGATTACCTCTCTATTCACAATTGAAAATATTTTTTTTTTTTGAAAATTTTTGATCCAAAGATTATTTAAAATCAAATCAAAGTGCAAAAAAAAACTTCTTTAAAAACCTGTTTTTTTGTGGATGATCACCCTTGTTACTGGGTCCAGTATTCCCGCCACGTCTTCCCTGCCCTTCACGTCCCGCATAATCCACATCAATGTCCAATTTCTTCCATGCTTTGCCACCACTCTTACTTTTTCCTCCATTCCCATTACTTTCATTCTCTTTATCCTTATCTTGTTTCGCATCCTGAAGTATTATTTCCAGCTATCGATAAGCTTCACATTGAAACCAAAATCTTTTAAGACCTTGTGAATAACAAAAGTGCAGTAGTTTAAAAATAACACAAAATGATCAATGCAATCACTGCCAGGAATCAGGAGAGTTGATTTACATCCAGAATATTTTCTGTTTAAACCAAACATCTGTTTTAAGAGACAGTCAGTTAAAGTAAAGAGGATATAAATTTGAAATACACTGTACTTCATTTAAAAAGAAAAACATAACATACTAGTGGTTCTGAATTATCATTGACTTTTCCCACTTCATGACTGGCGGCACCTCCTTTTGTATTCGTAGTAGTACTTATGGCGCTGTCCAGTTTCAGTTCTTCATTGACGGCTTCATTCAATGATGGCCAAGCTTTTTCATCCACATTTGTTCCCTTAAAAAACATAACGTATGACTGAAATCCACTAAACACAGACAATATATACAGAAAGAATGAAATGCAAACAGTCAACAAGTCAAGTTGCTGATTTTATATATGTCTCAATCCTAAGTTAGCAATTATCTCACAATTCTACGACAATCCAGACCGTCTATATTAGCAAATGAAATTCATCTCTAAAAACTGCCGGCTATACATACGGAAGCTGTTTCTCTCTAGAAACAACATATGATACTCCGTAAGACAGAAGTAGCATATGCGTAAAAACTCGAGCATTAATAATCTAGAGCCAAATTAAAGACTGCATTTACTGCAGGAAGGCGCCATTCTCGTAATTCAAAAGCAATTAATAATATTAACGGACTGACCTCATAATCACTTATAAAATGATGAAGAGAGCAAATAATTTTCGTATTATTAGAAATATCTCGAAAAACTATAAACTATAAATTAAAATGAAAAAGTATTAGTAAATGCTTAATGTGTGTTAGCTTTTACCTACGAGGTGATAGTTGTCTGAATGGCAGCAAGCTTAATCAGTTCGCATTCGCCATTAGAATAGAATACATGCCCAACCACATTGCCAGCATAAATTTGCTAACTGTTAAAAAAAACATGCATTGTAGGGATCATTAGGTTTTCAACCTAATTACTAATAAAACAACATGCATTTGTAAAAATTAAATGTTTAGCCTAATTAATTGCCAATAACTTAATAAATATGAAAGAAAAGAGAAGCAGCAGAAGAAAGAATATGGGATAAAGGATGGCAAAAAATTGAAATACAACGATTCATGCTATTTGTGATATGTAATGGGCACGTACTTCGGCATCAAGCTGCTCGCCCTGTTTTGTATGACCAGAATGAGAAGGCTTCATTAGTTTTTTCGAACTATTTCCACTTGTAGACCTTAGCGTTTCTTGCGCCACTAACTGAATAAACGACACTAGTAATAAGAATTTTACAAAATCCACTTTAGTATTAAAATATCAAATAGACAAGCATAGTGAACTAAACGTGGAGATCGGTAGTCAGGTGCCGTAATTACCAATCAGTAAGGGATAAAGTGCAAAAGATTATCAAGTCAGAATATACTTTGATCAAATATTTGACAATACAAAAAAAAGATATTAAAAAATGCAGAAATTCCATCAAATTTTCCTCTTTCAATTTAATTTATTTTAATTCGTTATTATAAGTGAAGCCGACATTTGCCTATCTTAAATATCCGCTTTGCTCAAACATACAAGCTAATTAATGTATTGTGTATCGGTCGAAACTAAATGAGCAAATCTAAGAAAAAATTAATCTCCCTAATCAACAACATAGTTTAAATGCTTTAAGTTTATTGAGTTCTAATAGACTGCACAAGTCATTATGATATATCGATTACGTCTGCGTATTTCTACATCAAATGGATGATTAATTTAAGAATTAAGCTTACTGAATCTCTATTAAAACTAACCTTAATAATACTGTCCACATCAACTTCCATCATTTTCGAAGGTAGCGATATTTCTGGCAAGCTAGATTCTTCTTTTGTAGGAGATATCTGAGAATTCAAAACGCTACTACCTTCTTCCTTTGATTCTTTTGTTTCTAAAAAGCGCAAACTTTACACAGGTGGGCATCACGCGATCAGAAAACAGACACAATAATTATTAATGCTTCAAATATTACGGTTCTCGTTTTGAAATAAATGGTGAGAAAAAACAGAGACAGCAAATACATCAGAGTAAAAATATTAAAGCAATAAAGTTGGATTTAATGAAATTTTGTAATATTTTAAAAGGTGATAAAAAATTGCTCAACTGTTTACTAATTATACTAATTACATACTAATCACAACGTACACTAATTATTACACTATCAATTTGCAAAAGCAATAAAGTTTAGAAATTTACAACTGTTAACATCAAACTCAACGCAAAATGTTTCCTCACAGAAAACGCATATAAATCAAAAGAATTTGGCTTACCTGTTGTTGACTGTTTGAACCAAGCGTTCACAGCTGGAATTGGAGCGGGACCTAGTACTACTTCAGGCTGCTGCTGTTCCGTACGTGGTTCACTTTCTTCTTTAACTGCCGATAACATGTAATCATCCTAAAAAATACCATTTTGCTGCACATGTTTGCAACATAAATGCTAGTTTAATTTATAACTGCAGCTTTCTTCATTTGTATCGCTTTCGAAGCTTGAGAATAAATTCATGGTTATATGAAATTTCATTAAATCCAATTTAATTACACACATGTAATGCAAGACAAGCTCTTGTCTTGCCATCTGAAGTTATTTTAACAGAAAAATAAAAGACCATTACCATTTATTATTATGAACTATGAAATCTATAGGAAAAGTAAACCGAATGATATTTTACAAAATAACCTTCCGTGACCGATCACTTTTAGCACGTGGTTTGTTACGCCGTTGGATTTGTTGATGATACTGACTTTGTTGTTGGTGTGATCCAGACTGTGCGGAACGTTGAACATGATGAGCATTACTGTCTAAATCCGACACTTTTCCTTCCTCAGTAAATCGTTGCTGATGTAAACCGTCTTTATTCTTACCGGAAGAAGTTGGAACGGACAGCGCAGCTAAACCACAAGAATCTCCTCCTAGGATGATACTACTCCTATGACTTGCTGATTCCACAGTATTGATGCTTACATCTGTGAATTCACTATCCAATGCCGTTGCATTAGCAGTAGTAGCAATAGTAGCAGTAGTAGTAGTATTAGCAATAGTAGTAGTAGCAATAGTGCTAGTAGTAGTAGTACTAGTAGTTGAAATAGCACTAATAGCAGTTGAAGGAACCGCGGCAATAACAGAAGCTTGCGTTATCGTAACATTTCCAATGCCAGTAGTACTATTCGTACCCGATACAATCCGAGCAAATGTTAACTGCGGCTTATTCGCCATAAAAAAAATTCGAGGGGATAGTTCGCTGAGAAAGACTTCAAACCTAAATCTGTAATCGAAAAAATGAATAACATGGAAATCTACTCACTAAAAAAACAATTTTAACGTCTTCATCGACTTACTCTTTTCATATACTTCACTTCACCTTTATTCCTCTTTCTTTTTCTTTCACATGCCACACGTCACAAATAAAATATCCAAAAACAGGAACATCCTTTTACAGTAAACATCCAAATGATCGTACAAAAAGGTCTAATTTAAAAAACTATATCCTTCCTTTTGTGTCATTACAATAACAAAATTATGCCATTTGATATTTTTACTTCGTGAAAATGCAAATTGTCATCACTAACATCATTAATTGTTTCTATAGCGCCACAAATGTTTGAATATTATTCCTCTTAGTATACTCAAACAACAAAAAATACTATTCTAATAGTTTCTTCCAAGAAATGATGCTACAAATAAACGGAAATTTGAATAATATAAATAGGAAAATAAAAGAAATAGGCGAAGGAAAGTTTTCTACATCATTTATTGAAGAACGGTGCAAATAAGTGATTACTTTCTACGTTAAGCTATTCAATTAGTGATAACTATTTACCAAGCAATACGCTCTTGCATACATTACATACTTGCATGTAATGCAAATTATAATACGAACTGAAACAACGAGATGGTCCGGATTTTGCAAGCAGTTGGGGGTCCGAGTATGACACAACAAACAGCAAAAATTTCAACAAAAACAATCATTAGTTACCTCACACTCTTCAACTTTTCTCTATACTTCCTCAGTCTTTTCGCTAATTTTCTCTTTCTAACTTGTCTTCCTTTTGATGTCCTTGCCCACCATCCGTTTCCGTTCATCACTACCAATATATATGACATTAGTTAGTGTAACCAAATTCAAAATTGAAACGTACGCCACGTAGATTCTCTGTATATATATATACATTATATATATATATATATATATAATTAATTAGTGTAACCAAGTTTAAAACTGAAGCGTACGCCACGTAAATTCTCTGTTTCATCTCATAACTGTACCAAATGACAAACGCAATTTCCATGCAACTGCAAAAGACAGAAATGAAAAATTATAAAATTTGATGGATGGACCGTCAACATAGGAGAATGAATGAAAGTAAATAGAAGTATGTGTCTGTCAGATCGAATCTATAACGTGACATTAACGTTATTAACGTAAACATCCTAAGCGCGTCTAATCTCTTACATAGGCTACCTCTCATCCCTTACTGTTCATTATTATGCATTCAGCAATCCTTTCCTATTCTTTGTATCCATGAAGATGGGTTTGCACAGTGTGCTACATCCTGACGCATTTCCCGTACGTATGCACACCTATTCTTTCTGTTTTAAAATCTCTGAAATACCTATACATGTATATATACATACACGTACATACGTGTGTATACACATACACACACACACGCATATATGTAAATACACTTACATATACACATACATATAATTAGAAACTTAATATGCTTCGCAATCCAACAACACACACAGCTCTATCTCTCTCTGCATTTCCACACCTACATTGCACACACACACATACACACACATACACATATATACACGTACACAAACATATTACAGATACACACCTACACCACCACATCACATACAACACATACAAGTACCGTACTTAGATAATACATAAACATACATCACACACATTGACATACACAACATAACAATAACATATAGATGCATTACAGACATACATCACATACATACACATACACACGCACACGACGTGTAACAAATGACGCACATATCTGAAAACACTTGTAGAGAGAAGACAAACTATACAATTTCCAGCTGCAACAGATCACTGACATTTCGGCAATTCGCCAAAATGTTACGGTAAATGGGCCAGATACGGAATTATACGGTTCATAAGACTGATTGGCGTAATGAAGAGGATTTGAGACGGAAGTAGGCCGAAATGTTACAGTGGATGAGTCAGGTATAAGATTTTACGGCTTAGGCGTGATTAGATTACATAACCACGTAATCATCGCAATCAGCTAGCGTAACATTAGAGACGGAAGTACTGTGCGCTAATTTTGCTCAGAAAATCTTGGGAACTGTAAAGACTGAGCTATTTGTTTTATTTGCAAACATTCGAAGAAAGAATTCTAGAAATTTCAACTAAATTTTGTGGTTCTAAAAATTTCAACAAAATCCTGTAGTCTTACAAATTTCAACAAAATCCTGTAGTCTTACAAACTTCAACAAAATCCTGTAGTCTTCAAATTTCAACAAAATCCTGTAGTCTTACAAATTTCAACAAAATCCTGTAGTCTTACAAATTTCAACAAAATCCTGTAGTCTTACAAATTTCAACAAAATCCTGTAGTCTTATAAATTTCAACAAAGTCGTGTAGTTTCAACGGAATCTTTTTTCCATTAGCCTTAGAAGATCTGTACCCTTTTGAATTTCTCTTCCAAGATATCGAAGCATAATTTTATTAATTCAACAGTCTGTAAAATTTACAATGGAATTCATCCACTACGCAGCGGCTAGCATTTATGATGATAATATCCGGATTAATTAATCAACAGTAGCCGTTGTTTCTGGCTCGCATTTAACCTGCTATTACTATGGAACCACCAGCTGCTCAGAAAGATGACTCAAAAAATAACTAGACAGAGACAACCATACACTAATATACCGAGGTTATTCATGTAACTAAGATTATCATTCGCCAATAAAAAATTATCATTTATCATATAATTATCAGTTACCAATTTTGTCATCGGTCTCAACCAGAGCATTCAGTTTCTCTTTCAAGAAGCTATCGATTTTCAAAGCGAAATATTGCAAAAAAATTGCACCAAAATGGAGATTAACTGAGAGCATGAAGTTAATTAGTATTAACTTATTAGTATTAATCATACTTGCGTCAGGTAATCTTCCGAGGACTTGTACTTATTGTTGCCATTGGCGTAAAAGATGAAACACTTTTGTTTTTGATAACCATCATTATTTGGTAAAATATAAACTATCAATGACCATATATTGGAATTTGATTGATCAATCAATAATTCGTATGTCTTGAAATTATATCTAATTTACCACCTAATCAAAAAAAAATGATTATCAAGATCTTTGATTGAATTAGCTAATCAAAAAGCATATTATGAAAATATTCAATACAGTTCCGGTAAGTTGTGCTTTTTTAAAGAACATGAATGAAATGAGGGAATCATATACAAGGTAAAACTGTAACAACTCTTCCGTATCATGACATATTGAGTGATTGCAGCAACTAGAAGAGGACTTATGAATAGTACTTACTTGCTTATTTCATTTACTGATTCAGTTTTTACAAGATCTCTAATCTGGCATGTTTCTCATAGCATTATGTCAATATGTTATCAAGAAAAATACAAATTTAGGCTAAATTACAGACTATAGTTTTGCAGCGATTTAATATTGAATTAATTGGCACTATAATTTAAAAACCAATAAGGAAACATTCTCTCTAAAACACTGCTCGTCTCATTTCATCTTATTAAGAGAGGAGATTTCAAACAATCTATAACAGTTGTTTCACAGCGTGATACCAGCGTTCAATTCCCGTGCTGCTTGCTTCCATGCCTTTCGGTCTTCCGTTACCCAATACCTACAATGTAAATCTATCTCTATTAGCACATACTTCTAGAGCATATTTCAAGAACAATAAATTAAAATTAAGTTGGAATACTGTTTATGACATGCCTAATATTGTTTTCAAGACCATCAGTAATTGTCGACCATTTGGGAATTGACTCACAATCCACTATATTCAAACACATGTCGAATATATCTGCTAGTAGCTCCCGCTGGGGCCAACGTCTGCAAAAGTAATGCCTGTGTCAACATTATTATGCCTGCTCACTTCTTTTTAAATGCGACATTAAATTATAAGCACGCTTTTCAGTAAAAAGGCCTTTATCAACAGATAATATAGTAAGACGAGTGAATGTCCGCTGTGTAGTGTCAAAGTTTATGTTTTCTGAATAATCAAAATTCCATTTAAAAATAAAAAGTCATTGAGTTAGATTGTAATCTTTGCTAGGAATGATGCAAATGAAACAAAAATGCAAAACTGCATGCAAACTACAATCAGTCAGCAATTATTATTTCCTCATTACTGTTGATTGATCGAGAAATTTCGCATTAAAAATTAAAGAGCATTAAAGAGGACGCATTAAAATTATACTTTTAATTAAAAATTAAAAATATACTCTTTAACTTTTGAGGAACCATATCCGGAATATGTAATTAAGCAACCTTTTCATCACAGATGTTGTACTGTACCGTCCAGAAGTGTTCCGATATGTCTTCATATATTTTCCATATATTATAACATGAATCGTTGAAACAAAACCATAAAAATCTGTTTGGTATGTCCAAGGTCGGCCATCCTAAATTTTTTGTATGATTCGAGATATTGACATTGTTTATTAAGTAAATGATCATATTGGCGTAAATTTTTCTTTATTTAAATTTATAAGTGAAGCCTTACCAGCATCTCAGAACAATCAAAAGCAATAGTGCCAGCTTTTCCTCGAAATTTACATCCTTTCAAGGAATTCATGTCGATTGCACGTCCCCAATCAATCAATTTCAAAGAGAAAAATTTTTTGTCGAGAATTTCTTCTAATGTGGCATTTTCATTTAATCTGAAGGATCACAAAGCTACATAAACGAAAAAATGAAGATTCACATATCCGTAGGAAGACTGTACTAGCTAACCGGTCAAGGATCATGAAGTTATCCGGTTTTACATCACCATGTATTACTTGGGCATTATGAACTGCTTCCAATATTCGACCCATCTCCCAAGCGAGATACACCGTTAATAAACCTGAGCATGACATATTCTTCGCTTGTAACTTATTTGTCATGTCCTAAAACAAAATACAAAAATGAAATAATGTCTGAAGATCTATTTGGAAATATGACAAAGAAACACACACATTCAAGTTTTGCAAAACACAAATTAAAAAACTGCTAATTGAGACTATATAAGATACATGAGATCCATAAAAACACGAAAACTCACAAGGAGGTTTCCGTACTTGTGATACTCATAAACAATAGCGCTTGCATCCGAAAATAAGTATGCATCACGGATATTCATTATGCCATTTAACATTGCTTTCGGCATTCGGATACGCAATATTTCACAAGCATAAACTTCCCATTTACATGGTGGCATCTCAAACTGTAATTAGCAAAAATATCACAATAGACGAAATCTGAATAATGGAGATATTGCGATGAAAAAGCGATTACTTATTCTTTATTTTGCAAACCTTTCAAGTCGAAGTCATTTAAATTCAAACCATTATTCTTTCATGAAATCAATCAAATATAAGAAAAAAATACCTTCACAGCATAAAAGTTGCCGTCTTCTGATTTGCTTTTGTAAACTTTAGCGAAACCACCTTCACCAATCAAGCATTCAATATCAAAACGTTCACCTCCTAAAACCACAGCAGCACCAGGACTAAGGCGATTGCATCTTTCCTATGAAAAAAAAAAAAAAAAACTGTTTGGCTAGTTCACCACTTGCAGAAATTTTTAAAGTTGAATATTCTCGAAACGAAAATGAACTTAACAAGTAATTAGAGATTAAAAGCATATATAAGCATTCATAAACGGCATGAATCACCGGAAATTCGTGAACATTCGTTGGACAGAAACGCTGGCTGGTCATAATTTTGTCTCGTAGTTTTTCATCCCAAGGATTTATTCCAAAATCACCGTGCGATCTGTAATAACTTTCTCCCTCTTTAATATTTCTGTGAATAAGTTATTGATTTTGAACAGTAACATTATCATTGTTACACTACAAAAAGCCGTTTGGAAAAATAACCCCATTTCTTGGTGAACAATTTCATTGGAATCCTCGTCATTTGCAACAATCGATAGTCGACGTAATTCCTCATGAATATTATTGCTAACAGTCAGTCCTGCCGCTTTTTTACATCCAACAATATTTTCAATACCAATTTTTTGTGATAATTTCGTCAAGGTGTCCCGGCGTTGCTGCAAATGTATTGTTAATTTAAACAATACGCTAAAAATTACGCTAAAAAAAAAAAAAAAAAAAAAAAAAAAAAAAAAAAAAAAAAAAAAAAAAAAA
>JARVGP010000115.1:0-77215 GCA_029876185.1 Mansonella ozzardi
CTACAATCCTTAAATGAAATGAAGCAAACCTTCCATAAATCAGATTCAACGGGACATCTCGTATCGTATCGTTCACCTTTCTTTGTAGTAAATTCCACAGCATTTTGTGTTTCCAATATGAACAATCCGTCATCATACAAAATGTCAGAATCCTGCGGTTTTGATGCGGAATTACGCCGACTTTTATTGTAAAGGTTTATTTTTTCAGGAATTTATATTTTCACAGCTGTTGAAAACCAAAGTTTTTTGAATTATTCCTGGATCATGATTAAAATTAAAATGATTTTATTTTAGCTATAACTGGTATTTAAATATTTTAATCGAAGTATTGTAGTTATTCTTTAATTAAAGTTTTGTACCTTCCGTATTGCTGAATCAGTAGAAGGTTTAACGCTATTTCGCTCGTTGTTTTTTTCAGTTATGTCTTTTTTTTCTGATATGGTTCTTTTATCGCCAATGCGGTGAGCAATATCTTGATGTCTCGTCGTAGAGTTTTCACCATCTGTTTCATTGTAATCTTGATTTATGGTTGTATGATTCTCCGACATTCCACATTTCTTGAACTTAAGATTAGTTTCAATCAAATATTTAGTATGGATGGAAGCATGTGAAATACACTTTATTTTCGGCAGTTTCGAAAAGCTTTTAAATCATACGATTTTTAAACTGATAGAAATTTCAGTTACTTAGATATTAGTAACCTGTTGAATCTCTCTTGCCTTGATATTTATTGCTAATAATTTTTGAAATTAATATTTTTTTCCTACTTAACCAAATTGTTAAATTTTAACTTTCAAATTTTTCAACTTTGCAGATCCTTGAAAATTCCAGTTAGGAAGTACGTGTAAAGGATGAGAGTGAAAAGTTCGTTCAGTTCAGAAACAGTTCGAAAAACAAAATGGAATTCATTAATATTCATTCTTTTTTGCCATAAAAAAGTGACTCTCCTAGGAAATTGAAAATTGCAAAATACAAATATAAAATGACAAAAAAGGAATGAAGTCAAATATTTTGAGGGAATGAAATACTGAAGAAGCTGCTTGCATGCACTTTCCGTTGTTCACAGTTACTTTACCCTATTCAAAGACTGTACAGAACATAGCTAATCAAATTTCGGCTAAAGAGGGCAGACATTGGTTATTCTGAAATTCGCCTAAAAGTTGAGGGAATTACCTTGGCTACAAAGTAAATATGTTATATCAACTGTTGTTTAACGACAAAACTGAATTATTTGAAGAAATAGATTTGCTGAAGTAAAATGAAATTCTTGGTCAGTGATATAAGTATACATTTCTAACTTTATTTTCCGCCAAAGTCCTCGCCACATTCGAAGATTTTGATAAATTTTATAATTATTATTCATTTTACTTTACGCTATCCCATATACTTTTCCCAAATTCACATGCGAAATCACAGTTGATAATAATAATCAAAATCATCGAATATTACCTTCCATAAATCAGAAGTCTGTAGTCGAGTAATTTCAGAACATTCTGGTGTAAATTCAGTCTTTGTTTGAGATACTCCAATAAATGTCCCGTCACGTTTGATGACATTAGAATCCTAAAGCTTACGTAATGGATATCGTTCAGTTTTTTTTTCATCAAAATCTTGTAGCGTAAATGCTTCTCTTGACTGCCTTTCTTTCTTCTAGAAAAGTATTTGAAGCATTTCAAAATAGCATGATAAGTAAAAAGTACTCATTAAAGTTAGTGACGCTTTTCATATTCAAACTTTAATTGTAAACTATGCGAATTAATCGAAAACTTCCCGCAATAAATATTGTATGTGAAGAATTATCAAATAAATAAAATTCGGTTTTTTCACATTGAAAGTCGGAATCGGAATTTTTTCCAAGGATGAACTTCACATTTCACATTATTGACATCGCAAAAGGGTGATTTCTTACCTTCCAAATATTCGAAACAAATGGCTTTGAATCGGATCGATTGACACTCCTAGTTCTGTAATCACTATTATGTATGCTTTCTGATGAATAGTTCGAGTTTTTCTGAAACAGTCGAAGTTCGTAATAACTATTGATTATCTCAAAGGTCAAATTGATGAAAGAGCATCGCTCCGACGATCTGTGAGTTGTTATTTTCATGGATATCGTATATAGGCATGGGAGCATGACCTTAAGAAATGTAGATCTTAAGAAGACCATATTGATTATTTTAAACCTTTGAAAATCGTTAATTTCGAATTTCCCTTTTAGCATTTAAAAAAGAATAAATTGCTAACATCAATAGGTTGCAAAATTAGGCCGACATTTTCATGTATCTCAGCAGAACGATCTCTTCGTCGTATAGCATTAATCGTGCGCTTACCGTCACCGTTAAACGTATTCATATACTCCCTAGACTGTTGATATAAAGGCCTTTGATCTATAATTGCAATGTGATGCTCAATCAAATTATTTCAATCTTAAAAACATTTATAAACTAGTACAGCTAAATGCCTCAATGCGTACCGTGAAAAGATCTTTAAATTTTCCCATAAATAAAAAGAAAATTCGGAGAAAAAGTCTTATGTCATTTATCAATTTTTCAATTCCTTACAAGCAACAGCCTTTTCTCTGTTTCTCTTTGATTGTCCGTAATTGTAATCTTCGTCACATCCGAAGATAATCTAGAAATCATTCGGAAACGAAATTTGAACTAAATAATTTCAGAAAGGTTTTTTAAAAAAGCGAGTACGATACAAACGAAAATGTGAATGCTTAACGACAAAGTGCAATGCAATAAAATAAATGTAAATTGAAAATCATCACTTTCGATTACGATTTCAAAACTGGAAAGATGGCGAAAGAGGATGAACAAAGATCATTCTCTTAGACTGAGAAAAGTAAGGTAGGCAACTTCAAGGGTTTATCGCACAATATTACAAACATATATGACTGATTGATTTTTTTCAACTTAAATTGTACCCTACCGAGGATTCATAATTGCGACGTCGCAAAACATTCCAATTCGCAACCTTCTCTTTCCCATCTTTATGAACTTGCGTCACATTTGCATCTTCACTTGCTGCAAATTTTGCTTCTTGTCTTTCACTGATATCATTCTAAAACAAATCTTAATTTTACAGTGATAGTAAATTAAAATTTCAGAAATTCTTTGATAGATTCTGGCTGAAACCTTGGATGTTAATAAAAATAAAAAATTTAAAAATAGCTGCAAATTCTTTTCTTTCCTTTATTTATTTTACGTAAAAAGCAAACATTGTTTATCTGTTGATCACCAAAATCGATGCAATCATTAACGGAATCATCTGATTTTCGGAGTCTTCTGACCTTGATTGGTTGATTATCACCATTAGCTATTGCATATTCCTGAACAATTCATCCTTAAAAAGTTATGGAAGAGTTGCTTATTACAATATTTGTTTAAGGTAAATGAAGGATTTTTGACAAGCTATTTTGAAATCATTTTGTTATCGAATTTATTTGAGGAAAATTTAGGTCATAGACTTGCCTTTTTATAAAAAATACTTTGATTTGAGTTTCCAATGCAAATTGAACTAGCATTTCGATCGTTTGGGCAGTGATGTCGCCTGAAGCAAATCCTGCTTAAATGTATTGGTTTTAATAGCAGTAGAACTTAAAAAAGAAAAAATCCAAGTTTCGAGACAATAAGTAGTTGCAAATGAGAATAATAAACTTAAATAGTTGAAGTCTTACCCACATACGCATATTTGACAAACACATTGTGCGTCGTGTGACATCGAATCCTTGAAAAGATGAAGGACTCTTTGTTCTGTTTGAAACATAAGACATTAGAAAAATGAAACCCGTGGGAAATAACAGAAAAGTATTTATCTGAGGGAAATTTTAATTCTGACAAGAAATACTTTTTTGAGAGAATATTGTCTAAAATGGCAAAAAGTAGTTGAAAATAGGAGGAAAAGTAATTAATATCAAACAGAACCAATGTATTCTCGAAGAAGAAATTTACTTCCGAAATTTTGAAAAGTGCTCATTTGAAGTGATAATTTTGTTGCATAAATAATACTTAGAATTCTCTATGGGAAAGTGATAAGGAAATAAATTTGACGATCAAAATGGCATATTTAATTTTAGGGAAATTTGTGGTAGGAAAATTTAATCTCTTTGAATTGCTTCAGAGATGAGTGAGGCACATTGATGCACTAAACTGCGTACTACACTATTCTCTATATTTTTTCATAATTATTACTCAAACAATTATTCTTGTTAGAGAATTCGAAAAAACTAGTTATTTTCACTGACAAACACGAGATAATATACTGCATTCAGTCTCACTGATCTCCGCCTATTGATCAAAAATTTTAATTTTAATGATTATTTCTTTCGTTATAATCACAGCAGATAGTCGTATCCGGTAAAGAGTCTACAAAAATTGTAGGTTTCATAGTTTGTGAATGAGTGATACATGTTGTTTACACTAACTGCTTGTTTACACTAACAGCGAAGACGAAAAATACTATATCTTATCATGCAAAATACATCATATTATATAACATCATATCGTATTTTACTGAAATTACTTAATAATCTTTGGCTGATAATTTTCTGTAATAAATAACAAAGTGAAATTTGGTATATTAATATAATATCCAAAAACGAATGAATTGAAAATATTTTTTAGTTTGAGAAGACATTACTTGCTAGTGAGCTTGATTTCCGGAATAGAAAATCGATCGAAAGGTATCTCTAAATCTAATTCAGGAAGAAAATCATAAAAATAGAAGAGAGTGTAGCCTAACATAATCTTTCTTTCTAGCATAGGCAATCTATATACATGAAAAAAACTTTGTCAGCAAATTTTCCATCGAAAAGTCTTCAAACGATAACTAACTATCGAGGTCTAATGAAAGTGCATTTTAGTGAGTCCTTTTCATTATTTATTTATTGGTAAATAGCAAAAAGAAAAACGATAGAATTCAGCAAAATCGATTCGTTATTAGCAAAAAATGGAATGCAAAGAATATAATGGAAGGATGAATTAACTGGAATGCAAGGGATATAATGGAAGAATGAATTCCAATTCAAAAATAGTCAAATGACAAAATTTGATTTTAGAGTTTCGGGACTACAAAAAAGAATTTGACTCAATTTTACCATTTTAGGAGCTTTATTTGTTAGTAACTAGTAGAATAAGCTACGCCCAATTTATCTTAAATATTGACTAATTTTATAACATCTCTCTGTTTGTGATCAGGTTTCTCTTCTGGACTGAACAAGCTTTCCATTGATTAGATTAATTTTATATAGGACAAGAAAGTCGGATTAAGCGGGCTTACTGTGCAACTTTTAGAACAAATGGAAAACGATTTATCGATTGATCAGATTAGTAATTCTTTAATTCCATAAAATAAATAATCAAAATATATTCTGTCATATTTGACAGTGAAACGAACTGTCATATAGAATAGAATAATTGAATATAAATACAAATGAACAGTGTAAGGTCGATTTTTAAAAATGATAATGAAATTATAAATCGATTTGCGGAAGGGCGAAAGAAAAAAATTTTTTGTCAATGCAACAATAATAAGTCCAATTGATTGGAAAAATGAAATTTGGAGGAAGAAAGACGAAGCATTACATTTTAACTGAGTGTTTTACTGAAAGCAAAGAGTGAAGGAGAAGGAATCCCAGTGGCAATGGTTTCACTGGACAGGAGGATGTAATTAGGTAATAGAAAGTTCTACATAACGAATGCTATTCTATCGATGATAAAATGATCTTTTTTCGCTACTTTGTCCTTTTGTTTCAATTATTGATAGCAAAATTTACTGCAAAATGCCACAGAGGCATTTCTTTTTCACTTTTTCGCAAGAAAATTTTATGAGATTTAAAGTTGCAAATGTTTACTCACTTCAAAAAAAGTATGCTACTTCGAAAGTTTTAATTGTTCTTTCCCAATGTAAAGAAAAGATTGAAGCAATCAATTATGATTCAGCTGACTTTTCCATGAGTGAACTGAAACTGAGCTTCTATCTTTAATTGAGGTTCTATCATCAGGAAATTCTTTTCCTCGCTCGTTGGTCTGATTTGGTGCAATATTAGAGAAGCATTAAACTTCAAAGTTATCAAGCAGGATATAGCAAATCGTTAAAATCCATCAGTATATATGATGAAGTGATTACTATGGATTACGTTTGTAATTCAATGTTTTATTGAATATATTCAGTGGCATGTAACAATGAATCTTTCTTCTGAATCGAATTCCAAGTAGCAGTTGATTAAATTAATCAAGCATGAATCACAAATTTTTGTAATTATTTGCTTAAAAATCAAAATATAGATGCAAACAGATCTGCATGGATCGGAATGATAGACTGAGAAATTAATTGGGTGCGAAATAATTACAAAAGAAAGCTTCTGCAATGAACTTTTTAATGTTACCGGTAAATAAGTCATTATTAGTGTTCTTAGGCTGTCATTCTATTGACTGAACAAATGTTAATCCCGTGGGGATTTGGGAAAAACAAATCGAACGAATTTTATTACGATTAGATTTTCCTTTAAAATTGAAGCATCTGAATTTGATGTCTTCACTATATAAACATGACCGAGGTGATGAAACCTTTCATCGAATCAATTCTGGCCTGGTTAACATCATAGTCTTAGCTAGGTAATTTTGCATATTTTACTGGGTTAATTTTTGTGAACCTTAATTAAATATGTCTAATTTTACCAGTCAGAACTTTAAATTTTATGACGGAATTAGATGAAGCAAGCATCCATCAGAAAGGAGAACATTTGAAACATTCAAGTTAATTCGATAAAGTGTATTTGAAAGAACCTCGCATGTGTTGAATTTCGATCTATACTAACCAGAACAAAAGACGAGAGAAAAATTAATAGCGTGACAAAACAGCCAAGCTGTTTTGATTCGAGCACTTCTTCCGCTTTGATGAAGAAAGGTTTTGAAGCAAAGAAAAATACGGCTGGTGGCAAGGTGATGTCATTTGGAATCGATAGTGAGATGGCCGGTTATTTAGGAGCCGGTTATTTACGACTGGGACACTCTTTGTCGCATTTTCTGAGTGATACATCAAACCGAGGAGAAAGACGGAAGAAAAAGTTCGGTTTCTAATAATTAATCAATGCAATCTTTTTAAAGCAATAACGAATTCCGATTCTTCGACAAATTATTTAAAATATAATTTGAATTCGATTTTCATTTCCCGAATTGCCATAAGCATATAGAATGAGAAATTTGAAAATATCATCTGCCTTGCATAAAAAAGATTTTTTTTAAACTTAATTACTGCACAGAACTAAAGTATCATGAAACAACAAAGAAAAATTATCGAGAATCACTGAAAATGAAAGAAGAAAATTTTGCTGGATGAGAATCACTTTAAATTTTGCTTCATTTTTATGTAATAATGAATTCTTCCAGAATCTTTTTATAATATCAGCAGCTTTCATTTTTTGCCCTTAATAATTTTATCACAACTTCTCAAATTTTTAAATCTTCACTTTAAACAGTCAATTTGTTGAGGACAGCAGTAAAAAATAACTGTTGTGAAATAGAAGAAATAATATAGTCAAGTTAAAGAGTAAGCTAGAGTGATAATTGAGCAATTCTGCCTTGCTGGAAATATGTTTGAAAATATGGAAAAGTTATTACATTATAATATTTTATTTATCATTCAAAAAATGTAAAACTGCACAAAAAGGACAATTGCAACTTTTTTAGTTCTCTGCTTTCTCTTATTAACTCCTCGTAATGCAACAGTAAGCCATGAAGTATAGGTCGGGAATGCTTATGTGAGTAATGTAACTCATAACAATAATAAAGTTTCCTGAATAATATTTGCTACAAATAACACTATGAAAGAAGCAAAAAGAGAAGCGCAGAAAAGTACAGTAGTTGTAATCGATTTAAAGTTAGCGATCCGTTATCAAAGTTCAAATAATCGATTTCCTGAAGATTTTGTTTTGGTCCTGATTCAGATTCTGGCGTTGGTCTAGATTGGATCAACAACCTGTTTTTGATTGTTGATTCTGTTTTAGACCTAGTTACAGATGGTCTTCGTGCCGCAATAGTAAAAGGCGATATTGTTCCAGATGTCGTTGTTTCTGAGAACGAAATAGATTGCGAATATTTCGAAACTTCTACTGGGTGGAATAACGGGTGACTTATGGATGATGGATTTGATTGCCAAAATGGAAGTGAAGGTCGGATACTCGGTGGTTGTTCATCGACAGAAACAAACTCAATAGGATGTATTCCGCGATTTCTGTCTACAAAATTAAAATGTATTTTCCCCAAATAATACAATTTCTATGATACAGAGTAAAAAGCAAACGTACTTCCATGATACTTCACTTCATCATGTCTATAGAAATTGTGATCACTAATTGGATCCAGATCAAATGTTGACTTGACAGCATGCGAATAAGATTCCATTGTTTGTCCTTTTGCATAGATGACAAAAATTTCACCTGGTCCAAGTGGATGATCCGAAGGTTCTATCTCTGCGGTAATAAATAAAAATATAGCTATTTTTTAATTTACAAAATAATTATTTTATCACAAATCACTTGTGAAGAACAATCAAATTTGCATAACCTTATTTATATAAGCACGAGAACTTTCTAACAGTAAATTGTTCGTCAGAAATACGGATTTATTTCCGACTTTGATCAAAAAACTGCTCCATTTTTGATTATAAAATTCTTTATATTACTTACAGTGCATCGTTCTTCAGTTAGATTTCAAAAAATTACTACAGATCACATTGACATGTAACTGTATAGAAGCCAACTTGCTACGGTTATCTAAGCTGGATCTATGTGTTAATACTATTTCAAAAAAGTTAAAAAGCTGGCATAATTATTTATTTCTACCAGCAATCCGTCTTCTGAACATAACTATCGTTCGACCATCACGTTCTATACCATAAGCTGCTGAAAATGATTCTTCGCCATCGAGCCTACAAGAATTTATCATTTATTTCCATCATCTTTAGTGGGCAATATATGCTTCAAATTTTGAAAGGTTTTAAGAAATTATAGGAGTTCTTTGTATTTTTAATAAATCACATAACGAATGAAAGTGTCAACCAGATATCATAAAGTGGTGTGGAACGATCTCTGGTGTACATGTCGTTGATTCTCGAACGACCATCTCGGACTGAACCAATCACAATATCTGTGCAATCCATAGGATGAAGAGGTGCCAGAAGTGCCGACTTTACTAGAACGAATAGCATCAGAATCTTAACTTTATCAAAAGATCTAATAAACAAATATTAATTGCCAGAAATATTTCATTGAAAGTTCTGAAAGTTCATAACTCCAAAAATTAAGTAAATAACAATCAAATGAATACACATATAACCTAGCAAACTTACACAACCCGTTATTTTCTGGCAGCTTCGACACTGGCACAGTGGAGTTTGCGTGAACCAAATTTTTATATTCTGTCTCATTCATTTGAGTAGCTGAAGTATCTCGCTTATAACGTGAATTCTCCAAATCAGGAAATAATCTGCACGAACGATCAAGTTTCCTGGGTCGCCAACCGATTGAAATCCATGATGTACTTTTGTAGTCCAAAATTATCTCCAGCTCATCCTTAAATTATTGTAATTCATGAAATATGTAAAGGTAAGAATTACTCATTCAGTTCAACCAAACAAATCCATCAAATCGTTGAATTCTTTTCAAATTCTCATAAAAATTTTATCTGTAGCTTCCGATCAAACTTACTCGAACAACTCGTGAATAAACAAAATCATCCTCATTCAGTACAATTTTTTTGAAGCAATCACTTCCAAAAAGACCGTATTTATTATAGTCATTTTCATCCTTCGGATAATTATAATTAAAACATTTATCGCTTTTAGGTTTTGCATCAAATGCTGAAAATATTAAATGATTAGTTGTATGTGAAGTTTTTTCCTCATTGTTTGTCAGCCGCATTTTCTCCTTTTCGCCATTATCCTATCAAAGATTCATTTAGAAAATTAAAATTCTCATCTTTTGGATAGTTATAATTAAAACATTGTTTAAGTAAATACGAAGCATTGCTGTAAAGTATCCGATAAATTGCGACGATCATAGCTCGATCTTTTGTTAGCACGTCATGGAACGACTTTTGGCAGTTAATTAATGATGAGTAAACGAACTTCGATCACAGTTTTGTCCGAAATAGCCGAAAGCGCAATAACACGTCCTTCTTACTACAGCGTTTAGTTCTTTGACACATTTACCATCATTTAAACAATCTTCGTCGGATGAGCAATAATCTAAAATTATCTGATTTTTTAAATAAATTTGATAAACTGAAAAAAGCCTAAAATTTTCAATATAAATTAGTGAAAAAAAAACAAGCCATAACTTTGAAAATCACTTTATCATTTTCCCTGCTGCTTTGTAAATTTCATTGAATTTGAATAGTATCAAAGTCATTAAAACTGTTTAACATCTATCTACTAATATCTTTCATTTAAACCTTGATTACTAAATAGTCATCAGGTTCATTTATATTGCGATTCTTATTGTAATTTGCCTAATAACACACCCTCACCGTTTTTTTCCATCAATTTTCTAGCCTTTATAATCTGGAAAAGTTTCTAGAATAAAAGCTCAGATATTTCGTCCTAATTTTGAATTTTCGAAAACGCAAAAAAGCAAAAATACAAACTACATTTTTTCTCTTTAATTTAACATTTATAGTAATATGAAAAGTATCAAAATGGTAACAAATCAGATCGGATCAAAGTGACAAGCTTAAGCCTTCTTTCGATGGTGTCAATATTGATAAATCACAGAATTACAGAGCAAGTTTAAGCTTCAAAAAAAATCTCTTTGATTGTGTTTCAAAGGGATTGTTATGGGATTTGCGCAACAAAGCCCAAGGTTCAAATTTAAATACCTTACTGTTATCGTTGAACTATTTTTGCATTTTAATGATAGATTACAAATGTAAATTTAAATAGTTCAAATGAATATTTCTATTTTGTATAAAAAATCGATCTTTATGAGGCATTATTCCATATTGCATTTTACAACAATCACTAATACATAAAATGCAATTAAGCTTCTCATGTTTTCAACAGTAATAACTATTTTCAGTAAACAACTGCAGCAACTTCATAAATTATTTCCGATAATTATGATTAATCCAAATGAACAGCTGCTTCATTTCGTCTTCCAACAAAGCATCAAACAGCTTTCACCAATTATTACATCATAGATATGCTATGTCTGCGCCGTTCAGAAAATTCTTTTATGGATACCTTAGAGAATTGAATGATTTTTGCGACAGCAATCAAAACGACAAAAAACTATACCTCACTCATTAATTTGAAATTAATTTCATTTATTTTAGTAAAAATAATATGTGAAATTACGTGTTCTATAAAGGGCTATTATCTAAATTTTAATAAATTGACATCTAAGTTGCATAGTTACTTCGCACGAATTGTTTCTTATATCAAAACAGTCTCATTCTTATTTTCATCATGCTTTCTAATGACAGAAATATCCCCAGTAAGATTGCCAGGAACGTTTTTCCGGCAACGACAAGCAGTTATAATTTTTAATGCAAAACAAAACACTTTCTGGCACACTGAGCCTAAATTGGAAAATCTGTTGGAGATTTACCTAACACATACCCTTATACTGACACAGTTGGCCAGAATATGAATGGTGACATTTACATTTGCCATCCCTATAATCTCCATGATTCGAGCACCTATGATCATCTGTCTGCACTTCTTCCAGAATATTTACATCGGCACAAGATCGGAATCCGTATGCTTGACCCCATTCCAAAGCTTGGCGTTCAAGCAAGACTATACACAGTGCACACGGACGTGTAGGACGAACTGTCGCATACTGTAACCTACAAATATGACGATAATTCACCTGTTCTTTATCATAAATGGACAAGCTATCAGAACTACTTTCAGCAAAATATTTAATTTTGTCTGGGAGAAGGCGTAGCATTCAGTCATGGTAATGTCATTGCTGGAAAAAAAATAACTTTATAGTCTCGCTTTTTCGGATTATCTTTATGAGTGTTCTCGTTTTCAGCAATTTTTCCAAGTTTAAAGAAAATCAAAAAATATAAAAAATTGTTTTATGACTCCAAAAAGATCACTGCTGGGATCGGAAAAGTGAAAAACTGTCCAAAAAAATGGAATTTAGTGAAGTGTGACGAGAAGATTTGAAGATTTTTAGGTTTTTCTCGCTTTAAAACGTAATTTCTTAAAACGAATTGCATTTAAAGGCGGAAAAAACGGACGTTTGGTCCTCAACCCCAGCATATTCACCGCCGTTCACCGGCGCTAACTGCTCAATAATGTTCCCAGTTTCATTTATCACAAATAATCGATATCCACCCTACAATAATAATTCACACATTTTTAAAAATTACCTTTTTGAAAATGTTACTGCTCTTAGTTTCTCATTTGATTATTTAATGCAAATTTTGTCTAAAATTTTAGTGTTTATAAATTTTGATCGAAAAATTATTCAGCTTAACCTTAATTGAGAAATTAGATAGAAAAGTTGCATTAGAAAATTTCAGAAAAGAAAAAGACTTGAAAATTTACAAATTTTAGCTGGTTTTTTTTAAATTTCACAAACAAATATAAGAGCTAGTTACAATAATCGACTAACTTGATATGGATGCTGTAGTCGCCATGTAAAATTATATGATTCACCAACATATAGTTGAGTGTAACGTGCTCAAATCATTTGAAGTTTGAATTCATTAAAATTAAGAAAGTATATCAAATAAGTTGTTCATCATTATGTTGAAACAAGTCACTTAAATAAATAACTGGTCAAATTTAATTTAAATTAAAATATTCTAAAAATCTTGCTATTTTAGATAGTTAAAGCGGGATGCGATTCGATCAGAAACTGAGATATAAAATAAGATGTCAGTTTAATTAGGTCACTTGCAAATAATTGAAATAACACTAGTAACGACAGTGAAAGAATTGATATTGTTAATAAATAATATTAATGACAAATACTAACGATTTTGAGGTTTAGGTACACCACATGGACTAATTGTTCGGGCGAAATCCAAGAAATCAAGTGGTGGAAATCGTGCTGAAGGAAACGTCAGTGTAACGTGTCCCATCGTACCATACCGTAGCAATAAATACAATAGCAATAATAATTGCAACATATGCTATCTGCAGCATTTTGCTTTTGAAATAAGCAGTAAGCAAAACAAATGTTGTGGTAAACGAAAGATAAGTTGGGTACTTCGATTATGACAAATCACAGAAATTATAGCAATTAAGAAGAATCATTAAATTACCTCCTTATTTCCGGCTTCTTTATTTGAAAAGATCAAACAATTCCAGTGATTTCCTGATTAAAATTAAATAAAGACGTCAAATAACTTTGAAAGACAAAATTAATAATAATTGTATTTAATAATTGTTCATTGTGAAATCTTTAATTCAATAAATCAGTGAGATTTTCTTTATCTTTGTTTAAGTAATGGGAAGTGTAGATTTTTCAATTATTATAACTTTATAAATGTTAACTTAATTCACTTTAGGAGTTACAGTGTGACTACAAGGGAAAAATTATTGGACCAAGACGCACTAAGCTAAAATTGGATAAAAACAGATTGTTGGATCAAGGCTTAACTTCATGTCTTATTTGCTGTGAAACCATTACTTTGCATAGAATATGATTTGATAATAAAAGCAAGGTTCAAATGGAGGTTATATTTTTTTATATGAAATAAGACTCAATAGATAATGAAGATGCGATCAGCAGTGCTTTGATCAGGGATATTGAATATCACTGATGATGACTACAAAAAGTTTATAGGGTTCTTCGAATTTTAATAGAATATGATTTGATAATAACGAATTTCAAACTGTCATCTTAGAAATATTATTCGCATAAGTAGGTTTGCATCATTACAAATATCGAGAGAAGAGAATGGACATAAATATTTCAGGTTTAGTAGTATGGTTTTAAAATTGTAGTATCACACCATATTTCTACAAAACCTATGATCGAGAAGAGATAAGTAAGCATAGGAGAACAATTGAAAGAGTACGAGAAATTCTACATCGTAAAGTACTGCAATTCCGTTTTAACAACAGGACCGCTATCCCGGAACACGATCCAGGAACACTATCGGTGGTCGTATTCTTAATTCTATGAGATATTGGAAATCGTTGAGAAATTTTTAGAGAACTGCCAGTTCCTATTATGGTTGATTACATAGTGATGCTTATCAAATGGATTTTGCAGTTTAAAGTATCTATCAAATTTACAAAGCAGCCAATATAAATAAAGCCAAAAATGTAGAAAAGAATTTCTTCAATTTGGAAATATAAATCGAAAATAAAAAATTTTGAAAGTTATAAATTTTGAAAACTCTGAAACTAAGTTAGCAAAAGCAAGCACTTGCAGAAGACATAATATGATAATAATACTAATGAGCAGCACTATTAATATTATTTAGCAAAGAAGACTGTGAGGTGAAAAGAAAATATTTAAAGAATTGAAATTTTTTTCCGATAATTTATTGAAAAGTATCACGAGAAGAGTGGAAAGAAACAGTATTCCTGCTGAAATTAAATTAAAGGCTTTACCGTCTAGCTTAGTGAAGAAGATCGGAAATTTTTTCAAACCAGAATTCCAGCTTTTTTGTTATTTTTAAGATTCAAGATGAAATAGGGAACTGAACCAATAAATTTGAAATTTATGTTGAAGAGTTAATGCACTGATGAAGAGAAAGATATGGCCACTATACTTAAATTATAACTATTTTGATCAGTGATTTAGGAATGTTATAAAAGAACCGGATTTTTTTGAGTGGCCCACGTGTTGCTTTTAATTGTCCCTGCACTATTTTCATGGTTAAAACTTTCATCAGACTATTAAATATTTTATGATTTAAGGTACCGCTGGTATAAAAGACTAAATAAATTGCTTTAACCGGCATGTGTTGGATATATTTCATAAACTTCAGATTGATGTAAAGTAAGCGATTAAAAGGTTTTTATGCTTAGCATTTTGAATAATACTTCTATCACTGATATATCTCTTGCAAAATTCCCAATTCGTATACAAATCTTAAATGTGATGAAGAGAAATCGTATTTTAAATGATTTGTAGCTTATCTATAGAAAACACATGCTTCAAGATTTATATCTTCAAAAGAAGAGTTTCAATTTTTCGAGAAAGTGCGACAATCACTCGCCAATGACGTACGAGTGGTGATAATCTGAATGGTGAATTTTGCAGTGAGATAGTAGCACCGAATAATTAATGACTAAAAAATTTGAGCAATTGCAACTTAATACATTCATTCATGGTCAGTTTGAAAGTGCTCTGAAAAATGAAAATTTGGATTTATTTCGGAGCAGGTGCTGGAAAAGGCACAATGTGCGAGAAGAGACATTTGCAAGAACTGTTTCATTAGGAAGAAAATAAAATTGGAGCAAGAGAATTAAGGTAAACATCATACGAAAGAAAGAGGAATTGAAGATTGAAGTACAAGCGAGTGGAGCTGAAATCGCGGCAGATTAAGAAATTAGTGGTGGTGCTGGTCAAGAGAATGGACAGAAAGACTCTATGTTAGGGAGTTTGTGGGATTATCATTGGTAATGAGAAAGAAGAACTCTTCTTTCTGAAAACCGGAAAAGTGTTCACGACATTTTGAATAATAGCAGTGAAAAGGAATTTGGGATGGAAGAGCATAAGTTTTTGCAGACTTTTAGGCTCAAATTAACAGTTTACTACAGTAAGATGAAAAATTGCCAAAAGGTTACGATGATCTGCGATCTGTGCATCATTTCCTCATATATATTTCCTGGAAAAAGCGATGATAAACAGGAAGAGGTGATAAGTTCGTGGATGGTCTTTTATTAAATATGTGCGTCGAAAAACAAGTTCTAAAATTGTGTTAAATATTGAAGAGAGAAACGAAAGAGCTGATATTTTTGCAACCTACATCATGTTATCGGCAATAACAAAAGCGTCACCACTATTTAACATTAATACTGCTATCACTATGCTTTCTGAAATCTCGTTGCAATTACTAATTTTCGATGACTGCACAAGTCCTGCATATATCAATAAAGTATAATTCACATTCTCCGCCATATATACTCCTGAAGCATTTGAAAATATTAAGAATAAAGTGTTCCACGGTATAAGTGCTGATTACAGATCGATTTTGAGATTTGGAAAAAGATTCAGGTAAAAGTCTGTTTCCAAGCAAAGTTTCATATATTTTTGAAAAACAAAATAAGTTTGCCCGAGGCATAAAATTCTAGTTTCAGTAACAAATAATCATTTTATTTCTTATCATCCATCCGTGCTGAAATTAATGAAGGAAAAAGCTTCGAAGTTTCTCGTCGCTCATACAGAAACCATTTATTTCATACAATAAAGAAATAGATTTCATGCCAGAAACAGAATATAAATCACCGTTACACAGCACTGTTAGCACCACAAAAAGCATACTTAGAGCTAGTTTGGTAAAACAGAAAAAAAAATTAAATAAAAATAAAAAAGAAAGACACTGGTAAAAAAGATAACGGATCACTTTGATTTATTTTCGTTTACAGCATCTTTAAACCGGACATCCAAGTGATTTCATTTTATAGCGAATGAAAGAAGATTACTTTAAATTTCCATTATTCGTACTTCTGCAACTGAAATTCCTCCCAAAAGTTTTTAATTATGAGTGACAATAACTTTGAAATTTTGAATTTTGAGAAAACAGAATAATAATTGAGATTATGAAAGACTTTTTATGCTGGTCTATCGAATACTTTGATTTGAGTAGCCAAGCAAAATGCCGATGTCATGTTTCTAAACATGAATTAACATTTGCCATGTTTAATATTACCGTATTATGATCACTATGATCACACCGTAACAAACTTCAACTTTTTAATCATAATAAACTTCAACTTAAAAAGCTAATTTTAAGTGAAAGCTGCACTTGATGTATTTACAGAATTCCTTGAGTTCGACATATCTAACTTGCTCTGAAAATTCCGATCCAGGTTTCAGCACTTGATGTTGCAGCCAAATTCAAAAGATTCTGCACTCAATTAATTTTGTAAAACGCGCATATGAAAATGATGCTGTTTTTATTTTAAATCAAATGAGTGGTAATAAATTTCAGTTTAAAAATTTTCTACCGTTTGGCAATATATTAGTAGCAACATCCAAAATCTTCATTTTCCACTACTGGATGAAAACCGGATTCTGATAGGTTTACACAGCATATAAATAAGCATTGTGGAAATTAAAATTTATTAAAACTGAAGTTGCTTACAACGACTACCATCCTCGAAAATATCGAAAAGTTAGAATTTAGTAGTTAAACTGAGAGCTTTCTTCTATTTTGTTTCTCAATTTAGAAAAACTGCAGCTTTCGTTTGTAATTTTTAAGAATTGTCTAGCAAAAGTTTTTCCAAGGCTACTGAAATGTCATGTTGCTCTCTGCCGTTTAATCATTTTCTTTAATTTACCGCTGGTTTATTTTTAAATTTAATGAAGTAAATAATTATAACGTCCGCTAAAAAATACACTATATGCTTGAATGCTTGAATGTTTTCTTGCGAATGTATCCGAAGAAAAAATGAACAATTTTCAGTAAGTTAACATCGATGTCCTTTTGTTTACTAATAACTGTGCAGCTGTTGCAATTCTGCCTGGCCAAGTGCATCGCCGATGTTCATTGGCCACAAAACATCATCGGAAACTATCACGTAGGTTAATGTACTACCATCAATTGCTTATTATCAATTCTGCATTGCTGTTTCAATTAAATGTTATTGGTCACCAAAAATGCATTCAACATCACAACTTCAGTTTTGCGTTCATTGTTTTTGAATCCGAAGATTCGAAATGTTTCAGATTCTCATGAAGCGACAGTTAGCCCAAGCGATGACAAAAGTAGAAGCTGATAAAGTTGAATTAATGGCTGTTGAACCAAGTGGCACAATTACTGCCCAACAATCAAATTCGGTTCGACTTTTTAATTTATGCTTGTTTCGTGCTATCTTTATTTTCCTCTTCTAACCAATTAATGGAATAGTTTTCACAAAGACACAGGATTTTAGATGATACATCTGACCGGATTTCGAGGATCATCAATCGAATTAACATCGAAGACTGTTCCCGCATCATACATGTCAATCTCAGCAGAGGATACAGCGATTGAAGCACAAGATAATGGGAATTACGTTTTTCATGGTTATTTTATCTTTCATTCTTCAAAAAATTTTCACATACGGTTGGATTCAACACTTTCAAAATTCGTTAGCAGGAACATTGTAAATAATGCAACTCCATTTAACTGCTTTTTCAATGAGATGAACTTCTTGCAGATAAGAAACATAGCAATGAAATTTCCAAACGTCGTGTAGTAAAAATGGCTGTTGCTCCAAGTAATGCACCGACAACTCCTTATACTGCTCCTGAGGAAAGCGAAGTGTCGGGACAAGAATCGAAGGGTGCAGATCATTATTCCGTTAAACAAAAGCATAGGTAAGAGCATCAAAGACAGATTCTCTCGCGAGCATTCGGTCACACCGCGGAATATAACCTTCCTAACTGCAAATTACGCCTAACAATTCTTCAATAATGAATATGTAATCAAATCATACTTTTGTACAAAATTTCACTTCTAATTTTCTCTCTGATACAGAACGTTAGAAAATAATTGTTTCAGTTAAATTTACTTCCTGAAATTTAATTTCTGATAATTCAATTTAATTGCTTTTTAAAAAAATTTTTTCCGCTTTAGAAGTCTTTGTTTAAGTTTTATTGCAGTTAATAAAAATTCTAATAAGTAATAAAAATTGCTATTCTTCTTAATTGTATAACTCGAATTGATTTATTTCACACAGACTGTTCTTGTATTCTGCTGATCGGCTTTCTGTATCTAGATGAGTGATCCAATGACTGCCTATTTCATCAAGTAAAGTAACAAATACCATTGTAGGATTATTAGAAGACATGTTTCCACAAAATTTATTATGACACAACGTATGCTGAAGATACGGTTGTTTACGTGTCAGATTCTGACAACGACAAGATTGCAAGAGATAATTAATAACCAATTAGTGACACTTTGATTCTCATTTCTGTTCTTTGATTTTTTACTCCAAGAAAATTATTTCAGCGCTAGCATATTTAAAGGTAAATTTTTGTTTCTGCCAGAAGGATAAAAACAGAGTGCAAAGTGCTAATGAAAAGAAAAGAAAAAGAAACAAAATGAGAAAGAAAGGAAACAATTTAATAATAAAAACTAAGAGAGAAAAAATAACAAATAAAGAAGATAATGAAAAAGAAAGGATTTTTGGCAGTGATTTCAGAACCAGTCAAAATCAGCAGTGGCTTCATAGTAAATTTCCGGTTCCGGTGGGGGTATCATCTGTACTCCGTCAATCACCAAAGTGCTTTTACCTTTGTCTTGCATGCGCATCAGTGATAAATCTTCTAAAAAATTAAGCTTTTTGATGTCGTTCGATTTTAAAGTGAATGAATACATTGGTGATGTTCTTGAAAATAAGTTTATAAAAGCAATTAGAGATTGAAGAGTTTCGAAATGGAAAGGAACACAACTTCGATATCGTATTGAAAGGAACTCAACCGCAGTATTCGTATGTGAAAGAAACAGAACCCCAGTATCCGTATGTATACTTCAGTTGCTGGCTTCGATCAAGTATGCTTCTATAGGGACTTGGACCAGCTAAGATGCACCGACTGGCCGTCCGATTAGGAGTTGTTTCACGTTCTTCAGCTGAAATTTGGTCATTGCAAAGAAAGATTTCAGTTCATGTCTTCTATGCAACTGAAATTGTAGTTGTGAAATATTACTTACTTAAGTAGTATCCGACATGCAAACAAGTGAAATAAAAATCATTAGGATCAGATTTGCAAGGATCTGGTAGACTTTCAGGTGTGCTACCGCATTCTTTCTGATAGAACTGAATGAAATATTGTTCAAATTTACAAATTTGTTCGTAACTGACAAATGCGAAGGATTTGCAAAATTTTTGTTCAATGAGTTTAAAATGAGAAGAATATGTTGTCGTGTCTCACAAACACTTTATTTTGAAATTAAACTAGTATCTGCAATCGTATTCATTGCTTTGATTATAGCAATAGTTTGCTCAGCTAGACTAGAAATTTCATGTTTTCCTGAAGACATAAATGAAAGAGACGATATACTGTGGTGATGCTTCCAGTAACTCTATATTTGATTGTCGAATCATAAAGAGTCATAGCAATACTCAGATCGAATTCGTCATGCTGGTCTTCCAGTAGAACATCTAAAAGTTGCATTACTTTGTTTCGTCGGCAGTTAGTTCGGAATTGGAAAAAAATAGACAGTAATAGAAGCTGCTTCAGTGTCAGAATGATTGGTGATCTATAAAGTTCTATCTAACTCTATACTTAATTAATCCAGTTTAGAAATGCTCTCGCATTTCTTACTGTTTTCAGAATTCATTCTTTTCAAAATGTGAAATGAGTGGAGACTTGATTTCACATCACTCCATAAATTTCATTCTTAAATTCTTCTTTTTTTGTGAAAAATTTACAGTTGTTTTCATCGTATTCGCCAAATAATGTAAGGAAAAGTTTCTTCTTCTCGGATAGAATGTCGAAAAAACGAGTTCTGTCGTGATTTAACGTCAATCCCATAAAAGAACGACGGGTATGCAGATAAGATCGGTTTCGTTGTCCATATGTCCCAAGCATAAATCTGTGTAGAGGACAGATAATTTTTTTTTTAATATTTGAAAGCAGAAAGTTGGAAGTTTATTTAATCATACAAATGAAAATGTTTGAATCTTTTCTCTTCTCCTTCCATGAAATAGTCAGATAACAACAATCAGAGTATTGCCTTTCTAAACTAAAACATAAAAACCAACGATCCTTGGCCAGCTGGGAAATATTTTAAAGAACAAATGACAGTATTATCCGGTTGGATTGATCCCAATGCTCTCATATTTGAGATCCACAGATAGCTACCCCAGTTAAAAGGATCCACATAAGGACTTTGGCGAACAATAATTCTGAAAAGGAAACAATTTATTTGCGATTTCATTTCATCAATGTTTCGATGCTTGAAGTACTTCGAAAAATACCGCTGTTTTCGTGGATCACATCCGGAAACATATGCTGCCGGTTTCGTTAGATCGAAATGCGGATCCATCAGCATTCTATCACGTCCGTTGATGAAATAAAATCTAAGATAAATTGTTCTTATCTTAATTATTTGTCGTGATTTCTGCGATAGCAAGGATACTTTAATTTCTTGTGGATATAAATATTTCAGACTTGACTTATAGTTCCTTAGCTTATAGTTAACTCGAATTGGGTTCTTTGCTCATTGAGATACTTTTCGCTTTCATTTTATGTGTTCATTTTGAAAATTTATCACTAAATTTGAAAAAGTTATATGCCATGAACCTTCCATTGAAAACAAGATTGGCTTTCCAGCTTCCATATAAAATGATGAATGAAAAACCGTGCGGCATAAGAGCAATATCCTGCGAGATGGAATCTTTCATCTTGCTGATAAAATTTAAAACTCATTGAAAGAAACAATTTAGAAATCTTAAAAAGTTTTATTGCAACATCCATAACTCCTTAATTAAATTGCTTCATTCTAAATGAGTAATTTCTGAGTGTATAATTAGTGGTAACAATACTACGAAATATCACTGATATAAGAGAGAATTGATGATTTATATTATTAGTACTAACTTATCCATCAGTACCATAAAAAACTTACCCATATTTCTTATACAACGATATGAATGGTTTCCTATCGTAATCATAACCAAATTTCAGTGTTGCACCGCTGAAAGTCTTTTTTTCTCTCAGCGAAATAGAATTTTGTGGAGATTATTTGAACATTGTTTTTTCCTTATGCAATAAATATTTGGTAACAAAAAATGAAAAAACAAAATGTTTTGAAAAAAGTGAAGAGGAAACAGTTTTAAAAAATTTTTTATTTTAAGAAAATAAAAAGTAATGTGAAAGTAATGCTTGCACTTAAAGAACATTAATTTCGCTTTTATCATTTAAGTAGTTTTAATTCAACTCGTTTGTTATTTCAAAATTAGACTTTGCAAGCATGATAAATGGCAAGTTTTATTTAAAAAAAATCCGGCGAACTATGAGCCGAAGCAAACGAACCTGTCAGTCGTTTCGTAAATGACGTATGGTGTTGCCCATTCATTTTCGTACAACGTAGTAAATGTAAACCTTGAAAAAAAATTCAATTATGTTCATTTCTCTTTGTAATAAAAATAACAATGCGGAGTTAATAGTTTTTCAAAAGTTGGAAAATTTCTCGGAACAATAATTCATTTAAATTTGCGCATCAAATCAATATCGAATCAGCAATTCAGATAGGTCACAGTGAAGGGTTCAACAAATTTGCTAAGAAAATTATCAAAAATCTGCACTGATCGAAATTGATGATTTATTGTTGGGACACAGATTTACAATTGATAAGCATTAATTTCGAACTTATTGCATTTTTCACTAAATATAACTTTGACAAAAATGATACTGCTGCGTATCGGATGAGTATAATAGTTTGTTGTTGGATCTTCCAGTAATTCCTTGAAAAAAATCTTATGCTTTTCGTTTAATGATTAAAGTGAGCGAATAGCTAAGCAATTCAATCTGCCAAGTCTCAATGCAATGAAACGCTGAACAATCTAACCCCGGCATCGTTTTTTAATAGATGTAACATCCCGAAATCCACCTTCAGCAAAAATAAACTGAGAAACCACCGCCTGGTATCCATCATCAACTTGAAATCATAATATGACAGAATGATTTTTTGAATATTTCTTAAATGTACAAATTTTGCAAGTATGTTAATCTCGAATTATTTCTATGTTGATTTGAAAAATTTAAAACCTTAAGTAAGGAGACTGTTTCAATTCTACCTTAATTACTGCTGATTCATCAACCTTTGTACTCATTAAATTTAAAATTTACTGGCTAGTGCAATTACTGTTCATATTAAAATAATGCCATTTCCATGCTACCAATCAGCTGGAATTCTAAATTTCCACAATTTGTCCTCTTTTTTGACGTGTCATTTTATTTTGTATTTAATAGTTGCCAATGGCTGTTTTCGAAAAAAGGAAAGAATGATTTTACTTTCACTACTAGTTGTTAAAGATGTTGATGTAGTTAATCGCGAATTGATAATAGTAAGATTGCAGTGTATTTCAGTTTTGTATTATGCTGAATAATCTTTCTGAATCATACTCTGCCATTGTATCCCACACTTTTCATTGTTTTGCATGGTAGCCATAGCAGTAAAGCATTTTTAATTGCAATAATGCAAATAAATGAATCTACAGAAAAGAAATAGCAATGCCCGTGAAAATCGGGCAATACAACTATGATTTGTGACACTTTCACAAATGATAAAGATACGTTGACATAATGAACAAACTACAGCCTAATTGTATTATTCAGGATACAAAAGATAGACAATTTTCATAATTCATGTTTTCTTAGCTAAATTGGTTATTAAAAGTTAATAAAAAGAAAGAAATATGGCAATCTTATTATTTCTTCAATAATTCTGCAATAATTTCCTTAATTTTACGCTTTCTGTGTTGGACGAAGTTTAAAGGAAATGGTGACAATGACGGCAGCAATGAGTGCGATGCTTAAACCCATAAACATTGAAAAGCCAAACGGTGACATGCAAATTCCGTTTTGTACCGCTGCGAGTACCATTGGTTGTCCACCAAGATGCAGGCGTGCACGGTGACGTAAATCAACTGGTAGAGCTTGGTTCTGAAATTTCCTTTGAACTAAACGAAAGAAAACAAAACAGAAGTTTGTTAAAAATCGGTTGCAGAAAGAGATAGAGATACTAGCACGCAGATATATTGAAATCTTCTGCATTCTTGGATACAGCTATTGATTGGTTTCCCTGAAAATGTTGGAAAATAATAAAAAAGAGATTATACATACATCTTCGCTAATTTCAAGAGCACTGATATCAGTTCGTACATCAACAATGTTCTCCGGTTCCGCAGATCTTTTCTTGAGGAGACGGAGTTGAGCAGCTGCTGCAGGTCTAACAGCGGTACCACCCGTTTTAACAGCTCCGAATCCTTGTGGCTCCGAACATTGCGGTCGAGCACATTCGCTGTTTGGTTCTTTGATGGTGATACTGATCTGGCACTGATAGAAAAGCTGAGATCGGTCAGCATATTTGTATACGTGCGCTTCTTGGCCAGCCATAAGATCTAAAAATTCAATTTTTCGATTTAGAGCCGTTCTAGATCATTTTTTTATCGACCGAAAAAACATTTCTGTCTTCTGATAAGATGCAACTTTTAACTGTAGATTGTTTTACTAATTATTTACTACTTCTTCAACCAAAATCACTCACCTGTTGGATATTCCAAATTATTTAGCAAAAATTTATCGAGAGCACAACCATCTGAGTTCAGAATTTCTACTGTATCACCATTGCCATCATCGACAAAGCAAGAATGAACAACTGCACAAAAGGTATCAACGGTTTCGGAATCGCAAGTCCATTTGTGATAAACTGGTTGACCAATGGTAGCAAACTGAATTGGTTGTCCGGTTGGTCCGCCATCCAAGATCTGAAATATGCTTCTGCATTTATTATTTCCTGTATGGTACTTTGAAAAATTTTAATTCGTCCGTAATGGAAGACTCATAAGTAATGCTTGATTTTGAGTGATAAGATTAACAGAATTTAAAAAAAAGCATACCTCATATCGGCAAACAGGCATAGGGACAATTTGAGTTTGAAAAGCAGTAGTGATTTCGGACACCTCAATCTGGGTGCTAACTGTTTTATCGGCCTCCATGTAAAAGCATTGTACCCGGTATGCACGGTCAACTTTTGTTACGAACAGTGGATGGAAGGAGATTACGACAGTAGTCGTTACAAAGATACCTGTAGAAAATTTTCTTATAAAGATTCTTATAAAGGAAAATTTAGAATAATTTATAGAAAATTTAGAAAAATTTATAATAATTTATATCAATTCACTACGAGTTGATATGGATGTCTTTAATGGCTTAAAAATCTGAAATTGTTAGGAAAAAATTTATTTCTTCAATCAAAAACTTCTAAAATTGATAAACCTCGTGGATTCAAAGACCTTGTACGCGCAACATTGCATGAATCAAATGGAAGTGAAATTCCTGCAACCTGACGTCCACCTTCATCATTACGGCAACCTTCCTGGTCGTAAAGACCTTTCACATAGACATGTCCCTCAAATGCATTACGTGTATTGAAGTTGATGGTTATCGAAGTTGGTCCGCATTCAATTTCCGGTTCTCCTATAAATGAATGCATACTGAATCAGGCTGAACAAATACTCAGTGGAATAAACTCGCAATTCTCTCAAACAATTTTGTAAACTGCGATTTGGTTGAAGATTAACTACGTTTCTAAGATATCCGTCATCTTGAAGATGGAAATAATATGGCCAAAATTTTAAATCACCTCTGAAAAATTTTTTTATATATTTAAGAAAAATATGTTACCTTCAACACCGTTATCAACAGGAATTGAATAAGACAATGCAATTAAAGCAGCACAGATAGTGGCAATACGAAGCATCGTTTCAAAGGTTTAAGTAAGATTTGATTTTGCAAACTAAGACTGTTCGCTGTCCCCTCCACCTAACTGTTGTTGTTTTGTTGTTAGTCCTTCTTTCAACGAAAATAACTGCCTTTTATATAATTTTGAAAAACGGGGTATGCCATTTGTCTGCTCTGTTTCTACGGTGACATTTGACATTTCGATTGTCCTGCCCCCAATGCCCTCTAACCTCCAGTATCTCATTCATCGTCTCCTTGTCCGTATTACCACGATGACCACTTCTTATAATATCTCATCCGCCAATTTCTTTTACATTTTTCGAAAAAAATTTCAAGTTAAGAAAAAGACAAAAGAAAAAACGATTTGAGTAGATAACAAGAAACAACACAAACCAGTACAGATTCAGGTCAAATATTATTGTCAGTTTTTTCATCAATACACTCAAAAACTTTCACGAGTAGAAGAAAGATCGATCTTATTGTCACCATCGTATTGTTTATATCACATTGTCATGATCACTTTACTATCGCATTCATTACTTATAGTGCCACTACTTTTATTAAGATATTTATAATATCATTATTAACCGTTCATTTAATTTATCATTAAATGAACGAAATAACAAACAAAGTTGAAAACAGAAAGGATAAAATAGATGATTTTAAGGTATACAGTAAGAAGCATTAGAAAGACGGATCATAATAATTACTGTCATACGTATCTCTTTGCAAAGGTGTTCACAACATTTGCTGTCTCATTTTCACATGTCATTTCAATTGTTATTATTATTACTGTATTGAAGGATCTAAGCGGTGTTTCCATAGTTATGATCAATTTCGATTCTCTTTTGAATTTCTTTCCAGTTAAGTAGCTTCGACATGATTTAGCAAATTTGACAATTAGCAATTTAAAATTAGTAATTTCATATTTTTTGACATATTTTAAGCATTTCCAGAAAGAAAAGTTTGGAGCAATTGGTATGGTGATGCTGATGCTGAACAAAATATTTTATTTGTATGGGATCAACTCTTTTGCCAAAGAAAAATTTCTTTTCCTAATACTTTTTAGTTTTTTCATGTGGACAGGATTCATTTTGCTTGAGGAGCATAAACTCAACTTGAACAACAGTTTGTTTAGTATTCAGTTATTTCGGCGAATAGACCTACCGCACCACATTAATGAACAATCTTTTGTTTTTATGTTTTTTATGTCATCGCAGTAATCTATCAATGATAAGTTGTTGTCGTTGACATTTTATGGTAGGATTTTTTTCATTTTCAGTGTATATGATCAAACACGAAGAGATGATCCATCCTTATCCAGCATTGCCTCGGATTTTTAAGATACGATGAACGGATCAGAAATTATCGATTTGCCATGCGATAAAGAATAAGGTAAATATTACGGAAATAAGCAATGATCGGATGAGGTAACTGAAAAAGGAAAATATCGTCAGCAAAAGCATTCCGTCTTGCTGATCAGAACAAGTATCATCAATAGTATTTCTGGTATCAACAGTAACTATCCAAGTATTGATCAATCAATGAAGTTACCAAACGTTTTCATGCAAGCCAAAAAGACAGTGGCTTCAAAAAGACGAAAAAAACAATCATTGCTTTCCTTTTGAACTATGCAGAAAAGATTTCAATCAAATTTCATAGAACGAAAAGATAATTTCATCCAATTTCACCGCCGTAAATGTGTAATTTCACTCTTCAAATTAATGATTCTTTTCGAGATCAATTTCTGCAAATTGTACTGCTGTCCAGTCTGGAAAAAAGATGAGCTTTTTAATTCGCCTCGTCTGTTGTCTATGTATCCAGTTGACAGTCTCTTTTCTCTTCCTTCTTTCACTTTCACAACTATTTTTCTTGGATAGCTCGCAGACATCGTTCCATATTTTTCATTTCAATAATCAATTGTCTGTGTATGTACGTGCACCTGTACATCAGAAAGTTGTTTTCAGTGAAATTTGCTTGATTTATCAGAAGAATTCAGTAAGTTCAATCGCTTCCTTTAATTATCTCGTGTAAGACTGCGGGAGATCAGAGTGATGTATTGAGGGAACTACCTGTTCACTTTGAAAATGATCTGCATCACTTTGCATATGCAGGGATTTTCGCAAATATTACTAATTTCAAGCATTAGCTAATAACCTTTGAAACTCAGTAACTTTCTTTACGTCGCATTTAATTATTTAGATTAAAATTAATAGATCCCAAGAAATCAGAATTATACTTAGCAACGCTATCTATTTTCTGAAAGGTAAAAACTTGCCAAAGCATTTTTGAACATCTATTAATTTATTGCCTTGTGAAATTTTCATAGACATACTGCTGAAATATATCTAAACTTTTCGCTCATGCATGACCTATTTAAATTGAATAATAAAAAATTAAAGTGAATTAATGGATTTTAAAAATTATTGAAATAATCACTTGGAAAATCACGAAGCAGTTTTAAGCTTTCATAATAACGTAAAGAAATAAGTGATGGAGTGATACACGAAGTAATCACTGGAAATTATTTTTCATCAGCTCTTTCGGCTAACGACAATTGCTTTTGAAGTACAATAAATGAAACGCATTTTTGAATAATCAATTTCCGGAATCAGGAAAGATTTTGTGCTTCCCTGTCCGGTATCTAAAATCGTTTTTGGGAAGAAAATGCGAGTGCAAAGAATTGAAACTTCCTTTCGCTTCAAAATGATTCATAGCAAAACTGAAAAGAATGAATAAAGGAAATAATCAATAAAAATAATTTAAATAACTTAGCAAGCAAAAACTTTGTTCCAATCTTTCTTAATTTTTTCAAAGATTTTTTTAACTTACTTTTTTGTTTCATATTTTCTTTTCAACATTACATCATTCAAAACCTCACTTGTTAAATTATTCCCTCTATTTCCTTCCATGAAATTTTGCATGTAATAGCGATTGGAATAATTGTGTGATAATCAGAGTAATGTGATAATGATTAAGTAATTTTTCTCTTTTTGTTCGGGAATTTTTTAATAAATTTGATGCTAACAACCACCGTCGAAGTTTTTTCTTGTTCAAATGATAAAGGAAAGGCTGCAAGAAGTGATGAGCAATAGGATCTAACGAGGATCCAGTAATTGAAAGGAAATCCAGAAAACTATTTTTTGCCTTCCTTTCTATTTATTTTCTGTCAAATTCATATTTGAATAATTATAATCAATTGCGATATTTTGTTGTTTCGTGAAGTAATTTGTTGAAAAAAACAATTCATTTAAGGCTGATCATCATCGATCTCTTATCATGGATGATCTCATATCACAGTGACAAATGTCATTTATCAGTTAATTGTAGTATTGTCTCCATTATAAATTTATGTAAAAATTAAGTTGCAGTATTTTGTAAACACAAAAGAATTGATCATTTTGGAAAAATCTTTCATTATTATCACCGAAATCTATCGAGAAAATGAATATAATATTTGTTGCTTACTTATGTGTTAGCCTTATCTTGTAAATTACTGTGAAATTCGAAATTCTTTATTCTCACTAACTTCGGACGTTCACGTTTATTTATTAATTTGTTATTTGGATGACATTAGGTCAGAAATATGCGAACATAGTAGTATATCTATTTTAAGTTAATTAAATGTGACAATGATTAAAATTTCTGATTAATGGCATATCTATTACTCTTACTTCAAAGATTATTCTTCGGAAAAAAAGCAAATAAAAGATGAATTATTTAGGTTAAAAAATATTTTATCTTTTTATCGCAGCATAGTTTACAAGTGATTAATGAAGAAATTATCCATATCATTTCAAAAATTTAAATTCTAAACCTCAAATCAGAACATCCAAAACGATTGTTTATACATCGGAATGAATAAAGAATTAGATGTTTGTAAACAGTGAACTGAACAATCGAAATTTAGGGTATCCGTAATTTCTTTCTTTATCGTCTGACAACTCTATTATTACTGCCGGCGGCGAAACGTTAGTTTTTCAAGGCTCGTTTTTTTTTGAGACTCTTAATTTCAGAATTAAATTTAATTAAGAACTTTATTCTTCCTAAAATATAATTTAACCATTAAGTAAATATTGGAAAAGGCCAAAATATTTTTCAATGCAATAGATATTTTTCAATAAGTTTTTTGTTACTCTTAGCAATATTTTCCGACAACTTTCTCCTAACAGTTATCAAAAAATAATGTTTGCAAGATTTTTTGAAACCGCATGATGGTTAAATTGGATTTTGGAAAGATTAAAGTTCTTATTTCTTAAAATAGTTGATGATAATTCTCCCTCCAAAAAAACTTTTTATTAAGAATTAAATTTGAAAATTATTTGTCTACATGACAGTTATTGATATTTTCGTACATGTCCAATTTTATAGTATGCAACAAACAATATCGACCGTACTAAAGTGGCATTGGAAAAACAAATCATTAATCATAAATCTGCCATATCCAAATATTCCTCATTGCAGGATTTCAAATAAACAAAGAAATGTTTCATTCTTCTGAAGCTTTTGCTTATTTTCTCGGCAGCTTTACCGCAATTTCTCAGTCATCGAACATTTTAATAATCATGTCAACGTTTGGATTAGTTAGATGCTGAAAATTCGTTCATCCAACATTTACAGTTTAAGATACTTTTGTTACACAGTAACTAATCAAGTGTCACTTTGCTTTCGTTTGAATCAGGCGGTAGGCGGTAGCCAAGAATGGCATTTAGCTTTGTTGTATATGTACTTTCTCAAGCAAGTCTTTACAGATTATTTCAAACTTACTCTTAACAAATTTGACACATCGACAAAAAATAGTTATTTCAAACTTGCGCTTAACAAATTTGATACATCGACAAAAAATAGTTAAGATACTTAGTAATAGAATATCATGGAAAAATATTATTCGATATTTTTTTTCTTTCTATCTTCATTAGCTAAATTAAAGAGCAAAAATTAGTGAAATATGATTTTCAAATTTAAACGAAACATTTTATTGATTTAATTGGCCGAATTTTGATCAAATCATTTACAAACTTTACTCAATAGGTACATAAATGGACAATGAACTACAAAAAAAAACTGTACCCTTATCGCTTCCTAAAAATAAAAATCTTAAGAAATTCAAAAGATTGAAGTTGAAGCATCCAATTGGCGCATTTGGATTTCTTACCTCACCGCTATGTGATCGTTCTATCAGTATGGATGCAGTGAACGGGAATATTGATAATATAGCGATATTTACGGCATTAATTAAATTTTACCAGATGATGAAGCAATAACTAAATTATACATTGCAACAAAAAATAAAAGAAATAAAGTTTCTTTTTTCATCAAAAAAATTAAAATAATTTAACAAATTAAAATTCTCCAATTATTTTGCTCAAACAAAGATTAATTAATTCAGCTTTCTTATCAACATCATTGATCTTTGAGAATGATAAAAAATCTTAGAAACATTCATTTCACAAATAAGTAAGAGAATGATAACAGCAAATACACCAGGAAAAGAAAGTGGCGAAGGAAGATATGTTTCAATGAGAGCGAAGATATTCTTACAAAACAAGCAAAAAATTTTTCAGTAGAGCGATAACTAGAATTAATCGAAATTCTAATGAATCAAACATGTGGTCAGATTAGCATTGAAACTGGTTTTAGCAACGCAAACTGAAAAGGTCTTCATATGCAATTTTAAAATACGTACAATATCTGTTACTTAAATTAATAATAAACGAGTTTTATGAGAGCTTAAGCGATGGCATAAATCTTGTGGAAAACTTTGTTACAAAATTTCAATGGCTTAAAATTCACGATGACACTCATAAAAACAAGCAATTAGTGATTTGTTGAACTTCTTCTAATTTATTTATCCTTTTTGATATTATTCTTATGGGTTAATGGTCAATCATTTTTTGTCGTCAAACTTCAATCAAGTAGAGAATAGCTGCAAGAAAGTGACCAAAAATCATTAATTGTGATATTCAAAAAAAATATGATTGTTTTCCTTTATCTTCCTTATCAGAAATTTTATAATACTATAAAATTTTAGAGTCAAGATGCTAATGATGCCAATAACATTTATATTACTGGTCGGTCCTTTATCACTAACAACTGCAAACGAAAAATTTAATCAACAACAATTTGAAATGATGTCATGGGACCACAAAAATGGAGAAAGTTTAAAAAAATTTTTGCAAGTTTCTTTCCCTCCTTTCTATTTCAGTTATTATTACATATAATATTTATTAATTAAATTAGCAATAATGAGTGAATGTAGATAATTTAATTTTTTTCACTCTAAAAGTAATTGCTCGCTTTCTAGTTAGCGTTGGACAGAAATGACTATTCAAATATTTATTTCACCTGTTGTAATCAATTTTAGTTTTAAAAATGATCAAAATATGGTTTTTTCAATCGAAACATAAAAATGAAAGTAAATAGTTTTGCTTACCACGATTCGAAAAGCAAAATTTGATTTTCAAAAAATTATTTATTTCAGAGCTCACAAGGATCGAGAGTATCGATATCAGAGCGATCACCACTATCTCCATCATCGAAACAGACGCAATCATCCTCATTACAAACACCATAGACACAATCATCCTCATCACAAACACCATCATCATCGCCATCACTACAATGGCTTGAATTTCTAAACAGATGTAAGTAAATAAATTATTTCGTATCATTCTTCAAATCAAGCAAAAATTCAATTCTCTATAGAAATGTCAACAAGTTTGAAACGTTGCAGAAATATCTATGGATTGAACAGATCAGTGAAAATAAAAAGGATTGAAGTTGGCTAAGAATGTATTGAAATTTACTGCTTTGTCGGGAATCTGCCAGAAACTCCGAAGTAACTCACTTTATTGATAACTTCACTTTTATCTTTGAAACTTTTTATCCATCGAGTTGCTAAAAATCCTTTCCTTCAGCTGCTTCATATAAAATACTTAATCAGTTAATTTTCTCTGAATAAAAACATTAAAATAAAAGACTCATGGTATACTTATTTGAACTTTGCAACAGTTAGTTAGCATCTAAAGTAAATTTGTTAAATTATTTTATTTCGGCTACTCAAAGATCAAACAATAAATCAATATTCATCTGCTGATCAATGAAAAAACCTATTCTCATTGTTAAACGTTACTATTAATATATGAGCACGACATTGCCATCGCTTCCCATCACCAAAACTCACTTTCTTTCTAATATAACAGAGTGTTTATAAATGTATGAAAATTTAACAGAAAAAGTTCCAACTTGAGTGTACGAGTAGCAGAAGCCATATACGTTATATGTTTAAAAAAATTGAAATGTCAAAATTAGATCATATCAATTAAAACTTCAATATTTTAATTATTTTTCCCTAATGACACAAGCCTTTCACTTAGAATACAATTTTTACAGTGTTTATAGGATGTATGTAATACTTAAGCCTGATCTTGCTTAAGAAAGGCCTAAATTTGTGAACGATTTTAACAAATATTTCATCAGCTGAATTCGATATATCCCAAATGACTCGTGGATGTAGTAATTAACTACTCAATGAGTTTTCCTTGCAGCGTAGGTTTTGTGAGATAATTTGCTAAAATAGAGAAGCTTGAAAAAAACTAATGAAACAAGCTATTGAGGAATTCTATTGCGCGGTTTTATAAAAGGATTCTTTGATTCTTAGACTTCTTTCATCGTTCAATTCTATCAGTTTAAACGATTCGTTTAAATTTGGGAAGAAATTTCTGCAATTGAATTGATTTGTTGATAAGACATTTAATGCCATTCCGAAAGTAAAGCATTCGAAATTAACTCCATTTAGACAATCAAACTGGCTTGGAAAAGTTCCGAAACATTTATGTCATTTAATTTGCTAAGAAACATCACAAATTATCTACAGTTTATGCCAATATTGGCCAAATTATCTTCTTGTCATGAAAATTTTGGCCGAAAACTTCTTGTTACTTTAAATTAAGGTAAACTGATAAAAGCTTCTGGCGCATTTTCGTTTAATTTTCGAATAAAAATTTTCTCAGAAATGTTTTCTCAAATATTACGACTGCATCTGTCTACTCAGAAGTAAACTTCCTTAGTTGCTTTCAGTGCAAACTTTTTTGAGATACTTGTCAAGACATTAAGTGTGATGAAAGTACGCTGCAGCATTTTCACTATAAATTCATAGCAAGTTCATTCGAATGAGGTATTTCATTTGACTTGGATGTTCGCCAATTCACAACTGATAATCAATTCGGTAAGCTAAATGGATTTAGATATGCGGTAGATTATTTTAGTAAATTTCAGCAATACACAAAGTATTAAAAAAGAAAAAAGATCGCGAAACTAAAAAATGAAGGAAGTATTTATGTTGATAACAAATCGTCAAATTTCGAGGACAAATTTCAAAAGCTTAATTATTCCTTGAAAGTGCAGTCTTTCATTTCGATGTCCCTTCTTCAGTTTTTCTACTTTCTTCACTTTAACCAACTTCGCTGAAGCTTTGGTGCATAATGAATGATCCCAGCAATATTAAAGTGAAATAAATTAAGAAAAGTAAGAATATGGCAAATGCAACAAATGCAAAGTACTTGTTTTTACAATTCAAAGCATAGTACAGAGCGGACTTTCTTCCTGTGAAATTTTCATTTTTCTTTTTTTCTAGCGAAACATTTGTAGAAATAGGCTGAAACCGTTGTGCAGTGACACTACTGACTTTTTCCGGTTATCCATCATCAAGACGATCAAGGATAGTGATCGTTTACCAGTCATTCTAGTTTCTTCTTCCTTTTGTTTACTTTACTATTTCAAAATCAAATGGCATTTTTGTCTGACACAATTTTGAAATGAACAGAGAGAAAAATTTATTTGCAAAGTTAAAATTTTTAATAATATAATTAAATTAAAATCATTACTTCCTAAACTAATGAACTTGGAATAATGGCACATAAATGAAATTCGATGAAACCTACTCAAATAGAGTAATATTTGGCTGATCTTTTATATCCAACTATCGGGTAGTATTATGCTTGCGTTTACATATTTTTACAATCTCTATTTTACTTTGTATTTTTTTATTTCAATTTAAAATCTTAATTGAGAGTTAGATGCTAAGCTTTGTCGCTTAATATTTTACGCTCAAATTCTTTTTAATTAAAGAAATTAAAGTAAATGTTTGAACTGGTTGTCCTTTTAATGTATCTAATGGTAATATGAGAATCAGTAAATTGCCGATATATCATTAATGAAGGAGAAAAGCAAGAAAAAAATAATGATAAATTGGGAATATCTAATACAAACTTTGTTAAATCGCCTTGAAAAAGTAAATTTGAAATGTTCAGAAAGAAAAAAGCATTGAAAAATTTTTTTGTATAGTAAAAATCAGAAAGCTGTTATTCTGCACTTGCATTCAGGGCATTCTTTTGCAAGATTTTAGATTCACAGTTTTTAAAGATGAAGTGCCAAAAAATGAAAACAGCAAAGAAGAGAATTGATTCTTGATTGCTACAACTAACAAGTATTCGAACCGTGAGAACTTAAGTAAGTATTTCAATAAATAAAGATAATATAGTATTCTCTGGACATGCTGCTGCGAATTAGATTAACAACCAAAAAACCAAGACAACAATAAATTTTATTTTGAAAAGCTTTATAACAAAGTTTTGTATTTCTTGAAAAAATTAGAATAAATTAATCGATTTTCCACAAAACCGGACAACAATACTATTGAAAGAACCATATGGCATTGAATATTTGAAAGAACCGTATCTACGGATAAAAAATTCTTTAATGCAATTATGCAAACGAATTTAGAAAATTTCGCAACGCATCATTAAGCGCTTTATGTGGCGGTAATAACTTGGTTATGGATCTTCGGAGATGAAAAAGTCTTCCAGTTGGCATTTGACAAACTTTATTCTTTGTAAAGTTTCAGTTTTTCGAGATTTTCTTTTCTGAATGTTTTTACCAATCATTTTATTGGGTTTAAAAAGATGCCATCTATAAACAAAACAATAACTAACAAACAATTTATTGTTATTTGTCATCTTCAGCTGTTACAATATGTGCTTTGCGCTATTTGCTCAATTTTTTGTCATATTCATACAATCACGAAGTACAGAACTTTCCGACTATTGTATCTCCGATATACAATGCCAGCCAGGAGAACAGTGTATTCCGGATGTAACTGGATTGCTGTTCTGTCAAAAAGTTTCGGAGCATATGACCAGTACACCAAAGGTATAATGAGTAATCTATAAAAACTTGTTAGTTGCTATAACATCAAGTTAATAAAAATTCCTAAAAGCAAATTTCTCACAAACTTCGTTTTTTAAAATTTGCAGCCAAAACAAATTATATGTCAAAATGATGCTCGATGTCGCACATTAGGCAAATGCATGAATCTCGGTTGGCCTGGCTTTTGTCAGTACGGATCTCCTGAACCGAAAAGTAAGTTTAAATGGAAATACGAATACACATATAAAACTGGTTTCATCATTTAATCAAATTTATAGTCTTTTCTAAATAAGGTAACCTTGACGAACTGACTTATATATGATTTTTGGCATTTGTATTATATATCTTTAGAAAGATATTACTTTTAAAATTTATGAATTTGAAGCATGTTGTTCAGCTGCCGGTTTAATTAACAATCAATGTTACGATGACGCCGACTGTGCTCGATACTTGCATTGTGACGATAGAAATGGAATAATGACTTGTCAGGTAGTTTAAATTTACTTATCATCTGATAAGGCTGATCAGTTTCAGAAAATCCAGCTTTTATTTAGGTCATCACAGGAATACTACCTTACAAAACATGTCAAAGTAATGTGGATTGCGATATTGTGCAGATTTGTTCATTCAGTAAGCAGTACGGTACAAATTTATGCCTGGAACTGCCCAAATATCGTAAGTTAATCGCAATCCAGTTATTTATTTGATTTAGCGAGAATTTCAACGAAGCATTTTCTCAAAGTTTGAATATAAAATTAATATGAATCAATCAATATTTCATTTGATTTTATCAAACTGATTTTCGCAGCAAGCATTTTTTTCTTTTTTCAAAAATTAAGTTTATTTTTTTAGAAGCCGTTCGAATAAACTCGTTTTGGGGCAATAATTTTGGGAGTAATATAATTTCATCAAATATGGTAGGCAATGATGCTACTGTAGAGGACTTTGAAAGACAGTGCACTGCTGATTATCAGGTAAGTTTTTTCCTTTTCATAATGTTATCGCGTGAAATGTTACTTAAACTTTAAAAAAAAGCAGTGGGAAAAAAGAAACAAATTCCCGAATTATGAAGTTTATTTTTAAAGATGAAACTTATCAGCTGAGAAACTTGCTAGTTCTCGAAAAAATGGAATTACTGCCAAGTCACAGTTTCTTCATTTTTTGAGTTGCAGTGCTCCATTTTCGAAATTTGTGCAGAAAGAAGTATCCCAGGTAATCGCATTTGCATTCACAATCCGACAGCGAGCAATCGACAGTGTCGTTTCAATGCTGACTGCCAATCAGGACAGGTGCGTTCTCTGTACTTGCAATTAGGATTGAAGTAATTGTTCGTTTTTTCCGAATGTTTTAATAATCAGATTTTTCCCGAATAATGATAAGCAACTGTAATTTCCCTAGTTTCCATTATTTTTCTATCCGACCGTTTTACAAATAAAGTTAAAGGAAACTGATTATTCTAATTAATTTATCTGATTTAAAGTACAATTCGTAGGCAAAATTCGGGGCGGAGTGAAATTATAAAATTTATCCATCTTAAAAGCTTTAATAATGTTATTACATTTTCTTGTATAATTTAATTATCAAAAGATTTAATCTGAAAATCAAATTTAAACTTATTGCAAAATTTTCAGCGTTGCGAGAAAGTTTTAAGGTTGTATCTATGTCAAGTTGCAAAGCGGGCAACATTCATGCAGTCATGCAATTACGATTATGAATGTGCGGGCAATGAACATTGCGTCAATATAAATAAAGATGTCATCTTCCACCAAGTATTATTTCATATAGAAATTTGATCAAAATTCAGCCTCATTTCTACTTCTTCGCAAAAAAAAAATTGATGATTTTGCAGAATTTTCGTTATTGCCTCGATAGAACACGAAATTGTCAGGATGATGTAGATGTCCAAGCCAAGCATATGCAGGAACCTGAGCAGTCTGTATCAGCGATATCTATTTCATACCTTATCCCATAAATATCAATATGAAGAGTCAATTTATTGACAGGAATTGATCTTTGAAAAATTAATGAAAAATCATTAATTTAAAATAATTATTCGTTATTGTCTCTTTCTTCTTTTCCTTAAATAGATTGAATTTCAGTAGCAGAATCTAGCTTTTAACTTATTTAAAGAACAGAATGAAGAAAATCATCGACTGCTTACCAATTTGTAATTTTTGCTCTTTCAAGCACTTTTTATTTTTATTCCTTTCTCTTTCGTAAAGGCCATTTTGGATTGCGAATTTCTTCTTAGAAACATTTTGCATGAATTGCAGGAGAAATTTTTTAAATCATTGAAATTACTACTTTCTGTCGGTTAATTTTATAATTTATTTTAAATTGTGGAAATGGTGAGACAAACAAAAAGCAAATCTGTTTGTCATTTTTTAATGCGTTTAATTATAACGTTATCCTGAAATTATATTAGCAATGTTACTTAGCCGAAGTATTACATTTTGCAACAGTGTAGCTCAAGAAGTTTTTAAAAAATAAAAATACTGAAAATGGTTTATATAAAATGATCATCAGTCAACTCCTAATTGCAAACAATACTTGGAAATGTGACGAATAGCTTCGAAATTGACTAATAATTAGAACAAAAATAAAAAAAGTCATTTTTAAACTGTATTCTCATGCGGCAACAATGAAACATTTTTCAATCGAACCAGCATATCGGAAGAAAGTTTGCAATTTTGTTGACAGTCATTTGAAAAAGTAAAGCAAAAAACATCTTGTTTTCAAAGTGAAATTAAGTAAAAAAAAGATCAATGTCACAAAAATCACAGGAATCATTGCTTAGTATTACTATCATTTCCTAAATTATAACAAAATTATTATATCTGAAGAAATATATAAGGAAATCTATAAGTAAACCAAAAAATTCTTTACTGTACGCAAATGACATTGGTCCAAGAAAGAGCAACAAGTAATAGCCAAATTGCTCAAGAAATCAGACAAATTCGTATTAGGAAACTTTTCTTGACAAAAGTGCCATAAATGCTTTCGAAGTATTTATTAAATTTTAAATGAGAAATTTCTATGCTACGAAATTGAATAAAATAATTTCAGTTGAAAGGAATGATTTTAATGGTTAATTTGACCAGTGATTGGATAGTGCTTAAAGATAATAAATTTAAAATTCCGAAATTATATTTATTATTTCGCTAGTCTAATATATTGTTTGCTAGTTGACTTTTAAAAATTATCTATTATTATCTGATATCAGTCAAGCTATATCTTAGCTTACAATATTTATCGAATTCTTTTCTTCCTTTTTCCATCTGTTCCTTTCGTTCGATGGAATTTAATTTAATTGCGAAAATTCTTTCAGTGAATTGAATTAAGTTGCATGAATAATTTTCTGAACATTGCTGGCAATAACAATCAAAATGTGTTTTGCACTTCTTCACTGATTATTATTTAAAACTCTATTTTCTCATTTTCCATCCCATTATATTGTTTCATAATTTAAACAAGAAAACATTTGCAAGCAAAGAAAGAACAGTTTAAACAATTTCATTCCGCCTGTTTACTTTTTCTCTGAAATGAATTTTTAAAATTCAATAAAATGAAATAAATGAGCTTCTTGTACAAATTACTTCACTCTTGCCCTCTTTTCTCTTTCTCTGGCTTTCTCTCTCCTCCTTCCCTCATCCTTTTTTAAGTTTCAGAAGTTGTTTATACGAATGAATGATTTTTTTTTGCGAGCAAAATTTTTTTAGATGTGAAATAGCAGAAATCTGTCAATCTATCCAACAACCATCATTGTCATCTTCATCACTTTTCATTATCATCCTTGTCATCCACCTCTATCCAGCTAACCATTCCTCTCTTTTAATCTAAGTTGCTTGAAATTTGATTGATTGTTTTTTTTGTTTGGCAACATTTTTTACTCATCTAAGTTCTAACAATACTATTCTTTCACTTATACATATGAAAAATGTCCATGTATATATGTGTGTTTTGTGTACATGTCTTAGTAAGTACTGATTTATGTCATTCAATTTAATATTAGGGCATTGTTATCCTCACGTTTCACTAATTAGTTAAATAATAATTTTCAAATGACTGGGTAAAATTTATCGTTTAATTAGAATTCTCATTATATTAATTTAGCAGAAATTATTTACTAATAATTTACGAATAAAAGTAGTTTATTTGATTGTTTTCTCATTCTTGGTTTACATTTAATTTAAAAAGTTGTCGATTTATAATTTTTTTTCTAACCTTTCAATTTTTTCATCATTTTATTTTTTAAGAATCTTTCCCAATAATCATAATGGTTCACTTTTCCATTCATCCTTTATTTCTACTTAATTTGCAAAGAATTTTAAAATAAATTCCATATATCGAAAATCAAAGGATGAAATGCCTGATTTGACTACTTTCTTCTTTTTCCCTCACTTTTCTACATTTGCTTTTTTCTTTGCTTTCAACAAAACTTTGATAGGAAAAAAACTGACTTAACGGCCGTATTGATAATTTTCGTTAAAATGAAAATTTCTTGAAACCGGAATTGACTGGATCATTCCAAAATTGCTTATTAATGCACGGATAGCAAGTTACAAATTTCTCATGAAAGAGAGAATAAATTTTTCTATTTCCAAAGTACTTTATTCCAAATCCTATAACGAAATAGCTCAGATTCGTAATTTTAAGCTCCAAATAAAATCATACATCCGAAATTTTTGAAAATTACTATTATCTCAAAATACTTCCAAGCCTGGTTTTCACGACATCATTGTGATTTAGATTGAAAATTGAAATATCCATAACATATTTTTAATTAGTTTCCATTCATAAAAGTCGAATTTTATTTCGATTAAATAAAGTATATTCAACATAGCTGTTAAATTTTATCATAAGTGCTGAATTTTACTTATTTATTTTAATAAGATTTGGCTATTAACGAATTTTGCAATATGATAAAATAGAATGCTTATTTTCAGTCATCTAATCAATCAATCATAAATGATTCTTTTACAACAACAATCATTTTCATTGTTTTAATTCCAAACAAAAAAATTGTGCAATGAATGTTACTGTTGAAAGTAATTAATTAATCGATCAGTTGCTCAGTCTACAGATTCCATAGCAATATAATTATCGCTGAGAACTTGGCTTTTTATAAGGTTAAGGTTCTAATGACTTTTTTCATTGCAAAAGTTTTATTTGAACTTCGAAAATATTCAGAATATCTTTGCTGTTCAATTAATCAATTAATTAATTGGCAACAACTAACTGGAAGTGCAGCAAAAAGCTCCTTTTTTACACCATCGTTCATTTCGCATCTTTTTTTATTCACTAATCTTGATTAGGAATAAATTTCTAATAAATTTTTTTCAACCATAGAAAAGATCGAACTGAACAGAATAAATTTCATTTTCGACGAGACATATTTCAGTTCTTCAAACATGCTTTAGGTGTATAACATCAGATATATTTGTGCACTACAATCACAATCACCTCGCAAATACTTGTCAGTACCAGTGCATGCAAGCAAAAATCGCTACTGTTTTTCACCAGCTGTTTGTGTGAATTATTTTGAGCACTTACTGAACAATACATTGTTTCAATGGAATCCGTCGTTTTTTAAGCTGAAAAGAAAATGCAAATTTTATTTTCAAATGAAGCAATTCCATTCTTTGTTTTTTTTTGTTATTTCCTGTTTACTTTCTGCTTTTTTATTACTATTTTTCACTTTTTTCATCAGCTTCACAAAATGCAATAATTTCGTGATGAAATGTTTAAACTCAACAAGAGATTTTGACAGATTTGATCGAAAAATCTTTCTCTTCTCCAGCATCCCCTGACATTCTTTTGTGTTGCTGAAAGATTCAAACATATGTTAACCACATTATTACAAAATTATAATGATGCTTAGAATTCGTAAATTTAATTTATGCTAAAATTACCGGATAAGATTTCCCTACCCAGCGAAAAGTTCACATAAACAAAATTTATTTAAAAATTGATCAAGATTTACTCATGTAAGTGCTACTTGCTATGTATCAATTGCAAGTCAAATTAACATATTATAAAAAGATCTATAATTAATTTATGTCTTTAAATTTACTAATTTGATAAAGCACTGATGGGATGTTGCCAAAGATCAATTAATTAATCAATGAATTATGGCTGTGAAAGATAAATGCATTATCATTGGCTGGCTCAGAGTAAACGATATGAAAGTTATTGTAATAAGTGAAAAAACAAAAAAAAGAAACGAGAGAGGTGAAGAGAGACGAGTGTGAATATCGGTGCCAAATACTGAAGCATTTAAATTATACTTAGTGATCAAATGAAATAAAACTCACTACGATGCAATGGACTGAGCATATTTTTCCAGAGTTATTGCAGAAGTTATAAGCAATTCCCAAGCGCGATTGAAATTTCGTTTAAATTTGATTGGATTTGATTTGCATCCAAATATTTGCCAATCAATTATTTTCTTTATCCTCAAAAGATTAATTATACATTTACACTTGTATAATAGAAGTACTAAGAGATAACAACAATCAGTGAGCTCAATGTTGAAATCTAATAACTTGCAATTTCAAAATAATTCAAAGGTATTTTTCATTTTTTAATTATCTCCACTCTGTTAATTGATGATTAGAAAAAAGTTAGAAAAACAATCTAGATATCATTTTCAACTTTTGGAACGATTCTTCTACTTACTTAAATCTTAGAATAAATTTTATCAGAAGATTCGAGCTTTTCTTCTTTCAATTTTTTTCAAGACTTATTCTTCTTGCTTGCTTAGTTACTTGTGCCTGTCTATCAGAGAGAGGAAGAGAGATTGGAATCGATAAATTATATTCATTAAGCCCAGGAAATTATTTTTCCTTTTAATTCTTATCTTTATTTTCATTCTTTCTATGCAGTTTTCATTCCTCTCCCTTCCTTCCTTTCACAAATCATACTGTTAAGTCCATTATATGTCTTCACAGTGTTGTTCCATGAATTATTTTTATTATGTTTTATCAAATAAACTTTTATTTCTCATGAAATCATTTTTTAATTTTTTTTAGTTTGAAATGACGGTGGAGTGTCCACAAGCGTTTACGTGGGAGTGCGAGGAATTAAACTGTTGTGAAAGTTATCACTTCCGAGTAATAATACTTTTTTTCACGATTGGTTTTTTTTTAACAGCACTTTTAGTTGCTGCCATTTGGTTGATATTCGAATTTTGGATTTCTCGGAGGTAAGAATTATCAACTTTTTATTTATCTGCGAAACCTCTCCAGGTTATTGTATTTAGAAGAAAAACAAAATTGACTGCTAAGAATTTCACTTTATCCAAATTTCATTTTCTTCTAGTCTTTCATATTGTTTGCATAAAATGCATTATTTTTGTACGATTTCACAAAATTATGGAGAGATGGAATAAAACAACATATATAAACAATTTGCGTGCAAGTTTTCGTCATCCGGAAAATGGCTGATTTACAAATCTGTTATTGCTAAGAAATATTAAATTAATCCTCGTGCGGGTTTATTTCAAGTGCAAAAAATTTCAGTAAGAAAATAGCAATGAAACTGAGAGTTTAGTTTTCCTTAAATACAATTTTACTAATTAGCAGTGATATTGCATCATTTCAACTTGATTGCAGAAGGAAGCACTCACACGAAGCGAATCAATTTCGCAAAGAAATTGAAATGCGAAGTTTTGAAGAAACGAAATACTTGCGACGAATGTCGCAAAACATGTTTGTTTAATGCTTCTATCCTTTTCGTTTTTTTATTTCTTTTTTTTTTTCAAATTTTGCTTATAATTGATGAAATTTGTAATGATTTCTTAAAATATGTTCATTTTATAGTTTACAGTAATAATTGAAGTGATATTTTGAAGTATTGCGTTGAGAGATGAAGATGAGAAGCATCGTAATTGCTTGTTATGGCAACTTTTTTGGCAGATGAAAGAGAAACATCAGAGTAATCACCGAAGAGTTTTGATTGTCAATTAAATAAATAAAAAAAGGAATAAAAAAAGAAAATATGTTATTAAAAATGAACAAAAATTGAGGTATCGATTTTGATTTCAGGAATTGGATTATATCACTTTTTCCATTTTCTATTATTAGTTTATAAGTTATTTTTGTCACTAACTGGGTGACATCACAGCATCTTACTTTTTTTGAAATCGTTTTTTCATACATTTTCTTTCAAGATATTCCGTCATTCCAGCCTTTTATTATTCTACAAATGAATTCATCAAAGATTTATCAACTGCATTTCATTTCTTCGATTTAAATATTATCATTGTTTAATTGCGAATAAATATCATTCTCCAAGTATTGCAGTAATGAAATTAAAACTAAAAAAATAAATCAATAAGTGAATGCATACTTAAACACTATGCCTTAATGAAATTGTCTTAATTAACAATTAATAGTACTTTGTTTAATCTGTGAATGTATTAAAATCAATAAATTTTTTAGTTTCACCAAAAAAAGTGACAATGAAAAAGACCGCATGTCACAGTGCTAAGTGAATCTTGAAAATATATCAGTGCCAATACTGATTGAAATTCTCTCTCGCAGACTAATTTGTGCTAGCAATCAAGAATTTATTCATTAAAATTTTTTAATTTTATTTTTTGAAATAGATTGAATTTTGAAACTGAATTATTGATGATATTTGCCAAATATTGCAATGTCAACTCATCATTTGTCAATACAATGTTTTGTTAATTTTGCTTTTGAACGTAATCGTAAGAATTGGTTACTGCTATAGGAACAAGAATTTGAAAGAATTTCAATTTTTTCTTTGTTAAAATGCATGTCCATTAGTATGTTGACTTCCCATAACGTCATCAAATCTAAAATGGCAAATGCATCCATCACTTTTGTTCATTTATTTTTCTGCATATTTCATTGTCAATCATTTTTGATTGGTGAAATAATTCAAAATTTAATTGTTTATTTATTTTTGTTATCGTTAAATAAAGTGCATGATATGTTCATCTGCAGACTGCATGCTAAATATGCTGCAAATATTGTCTTCATTCGCATTGCAAGACTCAAAAGCATTAAAGGGAAACATAACAACAACCTGAAATACAATTTCTCTTCTAAGTTTCGCTTTCTTTTTTGGTGATACACCAGGTGCATTAATTAAATTTCAAATTTCCTTACAAGACACGCTCGGGATGTTGATGACTACAGCTGGACAGAGGGACAAATTGTTTCCGGCTTCCATGCTTTCCGATCCGATTTTCTAAGCTCATTACGTTTGTTTTTATTCCTGAAAAGCATTTCTTTTGTTTAAGAAACGACAAGAAACAAATTCTTTCAAGATTTGAATTACAATTATTAATTATCGGATCGCTTGCTGAAAGTACTTGAATTCTGTACCATACTTTGTGAATGCTAGAATTCTTCTCTCTAACTGTAACGAAATTTTCAACTTTTCAAATTTAGTCTATTTAATTTTAATTTCTAATCATAATCATAATATCACTATGACATTTCATCACTGATAGATTTAATTTGCACTAGTTCCACAAGGCAATCAGCTGAAAATAGAACTTTCAAACTTTTAAAGTTTTGAATTTGAATTGCAAATTTCAAAATTTCATACCTGGAGAAAAAATGATTCTAATTTGAAATACAACATGATTGGATGGAATTATGCGACAATGGTTCAGGATAAAGAAGAACTGTTTTCATAACTAATCAAAGTTTTCATGATTTCAGAGAAAATATACCGCGCATTCTCTATCTGAGATTTCAATTGTCGTGATTGGAATCGGCGTCACAATTCAACGCTTTGACAGATTTGAGAAATTATTCGAAGAGCTTCATCATTCATCCCTTTTTTCATTAAAACTTTTGAAAAGAAAATTTTTGATAAATTTTAAATGAAAGTATTTGTGAATTCAAATAATTAAGTTAATTCAGCTGAATCCTTATTTGCGATTAAAACGATATTATTATTAACATCAATATTATTATTTTTGACCGTTGCTGCTATCATAATTGTAGTGATAACATTGGCAATAATAGATGGCAATAATAGTTAATACTGAAGTGTAAGAATTTCAAAGTCTTAAGCTTGAAAAAAAATTAATTTAAATAATGCTGATAATAATAAATAAGCATTTTTCCACTATCGTTATCGCTATCTATCGCCGATGTAATGAAATGGTTGTCAGTGATCATACCTCGTCACTTTACCTAATCAACATAGCTAACGAATATTGATTGGACTTTATCAGAAATTAATGATTGTTAATTAAGCGATTTATAATAATTTTTTCAACGAATTCCTTGCATTGATAAATTTATGTTTTTTGGGATTCATCGTTCTTTCCCTTTGAACCTTCCTGAACAAGAATAAAATCGAATTCAAATATTAAGAATTGAAGCTTGAAATTCTGAAAGTTTTCAAACTAACTTTATATTCTAAAATTTCAATCTCCCTTTAATGCAAACTTAGTGAAACTTCTCGGACTTCATCTCTCATACGTAAGAGTAATTTCATCTAGAGAGTGCGAGAATGTTAACACATCTACATTTATCACTTTTGATTTGGATAGAAAGAAAGAAACAAAACACACAAAAGAAAGAAAGAATGGAAACAAACAAAAATCATTGATATGTTGAATTCACAAGTTGATGAATCAATTGAAACTGAAACAGATTTCAAGAATTGCATATTTTTGTTGCATCACTTTTAATTTTTAAAAATGAAATGAATAATCATTAATGTTAAAAATGAAATGAATCATCAATATCTCAATGAATCATCAGTGCTTTAATTCTTTAAAAAACGAAAAGGTTCGATATTATCAGCTTATTCATTTAATGGTGGCATCATTTCAGTGCTGATATCCGCTTAACAAATTATGAAACTTTGCACATCACATTTGACCTCTAACTCATAAATTTCAACATTTGCCGCTATTGATTTCATTTACTTCACTTTGAATTAATATTTAACACGTTTATATGTATGGGTAAACGTATGTGTTTTGCGTGCATGCAAGAGTCTGGCTATAAGCGTGAGTGCACGTAAGTCTGATATGTATGTGCGTGTGTTGCACTTTCCGAACAAGATTGCTTAATATTAGAACATGATATAATTAATGAATGATGCGAGTCAGATATTTTTTTCGCAGTAAAAGAAGTGGAAAAATGGTGAGAGAAAGGGAAAAAGAAGGAGAGATAGTGAAATGATTATTATTGGAAAAGTTGAAATATCATCAAAGTTAGTTAAGTATCATGTATGACATGTTCCAGATCTCATTCTACCCACTTGCAGCTGTTCTACTGCTCTTCTGATAATAATTAGATCCCAGCTGTGTGATGGAAGATAAAATGATAGATGGAATGAGAGCTGGAACAGAGTAGGCGAAGCAGCAGTCTCGGGAGAGTGCGGGATTGACAGAACTGAGAACTGATACATCCTCTGCCGCATAGCAAATGTTAAATAATAACAATAGCTTTTTAGCTATTGAGGTGCAGTAGCAGTTGCAGTACTAACAAGAATCTTTCAAGTTCAATCCTCCTTCTCTTTCTTCTCCTCACTTTTCCCTCTTTACTCTTCCTCAGTCTTCCGTTCTTTCCTAAAGCCCCAACATCTTCCTGAAGTGAACCACCAACTCACACATTCCATTGACTTAGCTGCTAGTGAACAATATTCTCCCCAAAGGTTGACACTTCGCAAAAATGCATTGGTAAGTTGCCATCTATCGCTGTTCCAATTTGTAAAATGTATTGAACAAGTTTGAGATAGAAAATTCCCTGAAATCAGAATCTTATTTGCACAGTTAGATGACAATTTAACGAGCAGATAACTATTTTGCTAGCTATAAAGCTTGTTACTATCCCTAATGCTTTGTGGATGATATGTTCACAAAATTTATAACTTTTTTATCACAAATTTTGGCTCCGAGAATTTTTTAATAATTATTGGCCTTAAAATTTATCAATCTTAGCAAAAGCTCAATGAATTCACATCATTGAGCGTTTCTTACCTATGCATATTACATATGCAAATTAAAAAAACTTCAGTGTCACTAAAAACTTTTAATATTTCAAATTCTAACTTTCTTAAAATTAAAGAGAAATTTTACTGAAAGATTCTGTTTCAATTATTGATTGATTAAAATTCCATTTTATTAATCAAAATTAGAATTAATCAAATCTATTAAACAAAAAATTTCATTATAATTAATATATTTTCATTAACTAGAAAGAAACAAACAAATTCTCCATCAATAAATGTTTAATAAATAATGGAGGAATGTAATTTAAAAGCAGCCTTTGCAATTTTACTTTATTTTTTCTTTTTTATAATATTTTGCGATTGCTTACTGAGATTAAAGATAAATTCGCACGTTGAATTTGAATTCTAAATGATTTCCCTCTCTTGGAAGATTTTAATTTAATATACATGGAGTTAAGAGAAAAAATTTTAACTTAAGAAAGAAATCGATCAGAAATTTCTACATTTATCAAATCTATTGATGAAATTCGTAAGAGAAAGTATCAAGAAAACATTTGCTTGAGAAGCTTGATTTATCAGTTCTTCCTCAAAATTTTGTCTTTTTCATAAATGCTTGAATTTTATCACTTCAGCACACTTACTGGATTGCGTTTCAACTGACTCATCCGAACAAATTTCGATAAATCTTCGAGTTCTTCATCTTCTCATTCAAGTTAGTCCTTTTTTAAAATATTTGAAATTTCTTTATTTTTCTGGTAAAAAACATGCTAAAAAGCTTTTGCACCACAAAAAGACTTGAAAATTAAAGTATATTTTCTGATTTTCTGAAAGGTTAAACAAATGAACGACAAATGAAAATGTCCTATCTCATGTGATACTTTCATATGTATAAAAATATTATGATTTGAATTTTATTTATCAAAGTGTCATTCGCTCTGAATTAATATTCCAAATAACATGTTGTATGCTCAACCAACTATTTTAATTATTATTCACTTCAATTATTATCATTACAACTCATTAAAACTATCAAAGGGAATTCCAAGATTCCGAGTTTCCTAGTATTTTTTCTTTTTTGAAATGTAAGTTTGCTTTAATATAGTAACGAGCAGAATAAATTTATTCCATGCATTTATCCGATCGTGCATCAATATACGCATAATATCTAACATGTAAAAAAGTTGATTCGCTTACTGGTTACTAAACTGATGTACTAATTTCATCAGCTAATGTCGCGTCATATTGTTTCAGTTAAATTTTACACTAATTTTCTTATCAGCTGATCAATGAGCAGCAGAAGAGTGTCGTATCATTACTGTCATTTATACTGCGATTGGATACTTAGGTTAGATTCTCCTACAAGTGCTAATCCTCAAGCAAAAAGTGAACTTGAACACTTATGCTCGCAATAATTTTTCTGAATGTAACTTTAAATGCTTCCTAATTGACTGAGCTTTATTCGAAATGAAAACTTGAAATGAAATATACAAATTTTATTTCTCCAATTAATAAGCTGCCGTGCATATACATTTTTTAGCCCAAAAAATCATCAAAATTGATATCTTCTTGTTAAAAATTGATTTGTTTCGAAGAATTTATGCAAATATTTCATCGATTAAGTCCTTAAGCTAAAAAAGGAATCGAACAGTGTGAAGCCACGAAGCATCATCAATTTGACTTTTCATCCATATCCAACATTCTGACCATTCCATGTTTCATTGCAGGTCTTTGAGCCAAATTGTTGCAATGGGATTTCCATTTTTTCTAGAATTTTTCAATCCAATGTCTGATTTACAAACAGCTGTCTTTACTCCTTCCACTATACTTAGTTTTGAAACAATGAAAGCAAGAAGTAGTATTTGCCAATTTTTAAATCTAATTGAGAATTGTCAAGAATCGCTTTGTTCATCGCTGCTTGTTTTAATTTACTTTATTTTTTATTTCCACAAAGATAGCATTTTCTTTGCAACCAAATATTGTCTACCAACATTTCACAATTACTAACTCAATATTATACTCAGCGATAACTATATTAAATTAAAATAACCGATAATTAAGTTCTTGCAGTAACTCATCATTATACATTTTCTCCTAAACATTTCATTTCAAATGAATTAAGTTATTCGAAATTTAATTAGTTAATATGAATGGTGCGTAACAGAAATAAGGTGCAGCTTAAGCAAATTGGATGAATGTAAGTAGGCAAACATATAGTATTTCAGCAATGATAAAAGTGAAGTAGTTTTGCCATCGCCGTTCATTTGAACAGTTGACAGCTTCACGAGAGGATACACAAAATTCCCTCAAATCTCCTTGAACGATGCTTATTCGAATCAGATTTAAAACTTTTTAAACAATATCACATATGTACCATCTGTATGAGATTTGCAATTTTTTATTTGAATTCTTCTGATTTTTACATTAAATATATGTTTTTGATTTTTGAAGCCTAATTTCATTGGAGTTTTTTCCCAATGATTTGTTAAGGACACTATTGCAATGGGAAACGCATTAATTAGTCTGAGGTATAATAAAAGAAGGAAGTCAGAAAACGGCGAGTGGAATAATTCCAACTATCAGATGTAATATCAAATCTTTTCGCTTTTACTTCATAGAAAATGCGACTGAAAATTGATTGATGCAATATTTGAAATGAAATAGGGAAAAACTTATCGGAATAGTTTGTCTGCCAACGAAGTCAAAAATTCGATTTTATTTGTGTATTTATTGTTCTTTTCAATTAATTTAATAGTAAAATTATAAGCAAAATTTGAATCCCTTTCTAAAATTGGTACATATTCATCACAGCATTCTTTGCATGATGTAAATTCTCGGATTTTATGGTAAGTTGAAACCATCAGGCAACTTTGAACAGCATTAATACCTCTATATATAGTTAGTGCTCTATACAGCTGCCAGAAACATTTGATTTTTACAACATTACCTTATCAAACAAGTTTTTAAGTTAATGGACATTCAATTGTTGATTGATAGACTGATGATTTTTAAACTAAACGCCTTCTTATAAACGTTGCAAAGCTTTGTTTGAAGAAAATTATCGTCAAATTTAAACGTATAATCTCATCTAGTTTTATTTCAATTGTTTAGCAATTCAAATTCATTGTAGTTCCAAGTTAATTTTAAAAAATACGGGAAGAAGGAAAAAGAAAGGAAAATTTTCATCTTGAAATTAACAGCAATTACTGAAAATGTTATTATCAAAACATACAGCGTAATTTAGAACTGCCAATCAATTTCAGTATTAAATTTAGCTGTTGCATTTATTTGTTATGATGATAGATTGACAATCATTCAAAATTATGAACTATGCTATTAAACTTTATAATTATTTCCTGCTAATTATTCAAACTGGTAATGGATAAGATCGGAATTTGGATTGAAATTCAATTTTAGTACTATCGATCAATTTGATCAATTTTTACCTGCTAGAGCGATTCTTTTACTCCTGTATTTCTGCCTATATTCTTCTATCATCATTTTTGAACATCAAATTTGTAATTGTTAAAATATTCTTTAACTGCTTTGAAGTCGAACATTGAATTTCTCAATATTGCATTCTTTGTAAAAGTATTCTTCACGGAACTTCCAGTAAATTTTTTCCGTTATTTACTTGCTGTAATTTAATTCAAACAATCTGCTTAAAATTAATTCATAAGTTTTTACTTCATTTTTATCTAAAGTCAACGTTTCAAAATCTATTTATTTTTGAATTTTAATTCATACCATTTTCATCTATTTACTTATTACAGTGATTAATTGAATAATCTATTGTCAATATTTTTTCAATGTTATGAAATATTAGAAGGCTATAGGTGAGAGCGATGAGGTAAACGTAAGAAGTTAAACGTGATCACGTGAAACATAAAACTGATAGCAAATGAGTCATAAAAATGAAAATAAGTCAGATCACTTTCTTCAATATTACAAAGTAGGCATACCCAAATGCTCTACTTCTTCTCTCTCCGCAGATATTTTCATTCATTTAGAACAAATCATTTAGAACATCGTCAATCTACCAATTTCATTTTTCTCTCAGTTTCAAAGACCGTTCAGTCTTCAAATCAAAAACAATAAAGCTCGAATCTTTTGCGAGTAAAAAATGCAAACGCATCGTTGCAATACTTTCATCCTTTGTAAACACCCTTTTACAGATATCATAAATCGATATCATTTGGAAAAATTAATCTTTTCCATGTTCGGAATGAAGTGATTTTTCATGCCAGCGAGTCATTTATATACATAGCTTATTTTCTCGTCTGGAAGAAGATTAAGTTGTCGAGACAAAAGTTTAAGTGAAAACCGTCAAGTTCTTATCTCTTCTTATTCCATTTCTTTCCCTTCATCATTTAACTTTCAACCAATCTGAAGAATTCTTTCGCTTGCGCGACAGTTATTTTTTATAGATTGGCAGAATATTTGCCTAAAGCTTGATAGTATTGGTCAATAAATATATAATTATTATATTATTAGGGCAGGTTATAACGCCTTCTATACTTGTATTATATTTTGAAGCAAGATTTTCGGGTTTGTTCGAGCCTTTAATCCTGAAATCCGGGAAGAATTTATGGTTCAGTGAAACAAAGATTTAAAAATCTTCTACCTCACAATTTTTATTTTAATTATTTGCTCGATAAAATCGCCTGCGTAAACGTTTCTTCTTTTCTTCGTCTAATTTTGCCTTCCCAATTTGAATTTCGCAAGATTCTGCGAATTTTGAACATGAAAAAAGTGAAGAGAATATTTTTCTCTTTTAATATTTCAAATTTCATTTAATTTAATTCATTGGATATAAACTTCATTCTACATCTTATTTTATACTTCGCAATTATTATCAAAATTTTCGTCGGATCTAAAATTTTTAAGAAAAAATTACTAATTTTTTCAGCTATAAAAATCACAAAAGTAATAAATTACTCTTTTATTTCATAAATCACTTCTTCCCTTTCATGAACGTTACTCATCAACTAACTGTTTTGTTTTTGTTTGCTTGCTTGAATGGATTGAATGATTCTGACTGCTGGAGACATCAGTCTGAAACGTTCAGTTATGCTAGCCACGCCGCTTTTTATTGCCATTGTGTTTGCTAGAAACGCACCAAAAATAAACCTAGCCTATTTGTTACGATTCTGGTAAGCAATGCAGGCAGGATGGCAAGTAATCGAAATCTTTTGATCTATTAATTCCAATGAGACAACAATCCCGTCGAACAACAAAGCAAATGAGATGAAAGTAGTAATGCTAATTGCATGATAGTACCGATAATGAAGATTACAATGATAGTGCCACTATGTTTTCGGAAAGCATCAAATTTCATTACCTAACAGGTTATCCCTGATAATGGGTAAGATTCCAAAAAAGAAGCGAAAAAAATCAATTAACCTAAAAAACATACATATTTCGGAGGAAGTCTTCAGACCAATGCTCAAATTTCTGAGATTACTTCAAAGTCTGCACTCATCAAAAAGCGAAAGTGAAGTGTCATCAACATCAGTAGTGCAGAGATTATTGGAATCCGCTGAAGAATGGTTTCATCGAACTATTCGAACAACTGGATCAATTCGGATAAAACCATTAATTAGCACCAATCAAAACGATGCAATCATTGATCAAAAAACAAATCTGGAAAGTGTGTATTCTGCTGTATTAACCGTATCACCTGAGATAGGATCTGTAGAATTGTGGAAATGGCATATATAAATGAGAAAGGAGATAATCCAGATTGTTGCAGGAATAGATACAAGATGAAACGTGGTTTTCGATATCTTTTCAATCAGGAAAAAGGCGACGACAAGTAATTATTTTTTTTAATTAACTAAGTTAAACTTATTGTGTTATGAAGCTAAAGCAATTTCATCAATTTTTAAAATGATTAGAATCGACTTGCATGAATTAATTCCATTCATATTCAGCATGTAACTATGTTTACTTAAAACTGCTCAAAATTAGTAAGTAATTTCATGTTACAGACATTATAATGATGATATGGAAGTTGAGCGAAAACGCGGATTTTTTCAGGTATATATTTTTAAAGAAAAATACAATAGGAATTTTATTTCAAGATTTAAATTTGATACTTAAATGTGCAAATTTATAAAGAAGGAATTTTAAGATTTTTATAAATTCCAGAAATTCTTCCGTCCAGCAAGTTCACGTTCACTGGCAGGAGCTGAAGGAATATGCGCGGATTCAGAAAGAAGGCCGTTGTTATACGATGATGACGGATATGCTATACTTGATAAGCGTCAGCATGAACTTGTTGTTTCTGTTGAGAAGGGAAAACACGAAAGTAATCCTTTTTGTCACCTTTTTACGGCTCGTGAAATACAATATGTTCTAAGTAAACTTAAAGGTTCTTGCTACAAAAGATAATTAGAGACTAGAATTTAGCGTCACATTAAAAATGAAATTTGTTTTGATCACTGAATTAAAGAAAAATTAAAGTTTGGACGTAATGATTTAAGATCAAACAGAATATAAAAGTAAATAAATAATTACAAAATCAATAACACTGGATTATTATAGTGTCAGCACCAGTATCACCGAAAAGTGTCACATTTGAGGATGAATTATTCACCGTAACAACGCAGCGGCGTGGTCAAAGTTTGGCACCACCTTCCACATTTTTAACCGATCCCACGAGAACAGCCACATCTGCGCAACAAGCATTTATCAATTTTGATTATGATGTGTCCCCGATTTCAAGAATAAATTCGAGGCATGATCTGCGGTCATTAACGTCTAGAAATAATTTGTCTGATCGAGAGCACTTTGTTCGTTGTTCTTTTTTTCCACTCCTTAACAATCATTACACAGTAAAAGATATAATCAGAATTTGATTATGATAATCAATTTATATGTTATTTTTAACCATTGGTAACTGTTATATCATACTTCATATGAATCATATCATTAAAGTACATTGCAAATTCGTATGAAGGATGCAAAATTACAGTCACCAAGTGGTTTAAGTCATGATGCATCATTAGCCTTGGATGAAGCCACCTATGATTTATTACGTCTTTCGTCACAACCGTCATCAGTTTGGTATAGCAGTAGTTCACGTCCACTGCCGGCTGCCGATCGTATCCCGAAATCTGCATCCACTACATCTATGAATAAAGTCATTAGGACAAAGGTTGAAAATTTTTTCAATATGTTAAAATCTTGTAAGGAACTGATTCCAAAACTCCTACTGCATATCAAATGTTAATCGATATAAACCAACAGCATCATCCTTAAATGTTGCTTTATTCTTGCCAAATCTGTGCGGAAAGCTTATTTTGACTCTATCTTCACAATAAATATTATTTTTATTGTAGGATGATAAATTACAGGATGGTGGGATGCTAAAGCTGCTAAATGCATTTTCGTGGGATGCTGATCGGTTAAGTGATCTTGATTCCAGCGATACACAAGCATATATAGATGAACAAGGAGGAAAACATCAAACAATTCCTGTTTATACTAATCAAAGGAGGTTATTATCCTGTTCATCCACTGAAGCTCAAAATTTTCTTTCATGATACAATCATTATTTCTTTTCATTACTTACAATTACTTCTTTGAAAAAAGAAAGTGAAAAAATTACTGCTACATAAAGTTGAGTTTTATTTCCTTCATTTCTTTCCCCAATATCACTAAATTATAGACAAGGGCCACCAGTAGTTCGAACAACAGTGGAAGGAACATTAAAAATGGAAAAAGTTGTTGGGGCAGATCTTATATCTGTCGAATACTGCACATGTAGTGCGTGGACAATACGTGATACTACCACCCATTATAAAGTAATCTTATTTTCGTCATAAGCATTCTTCAATTAAGCTAAAATAAGATCCATGTCGTTCTTTTGAAAATCTACAAGATCGCAATTTATTTTAACTTTTGAGACATTAAATTTTATGCTTAAGCTAACTAAACGATAATAATGGTGGTCGTTGGTTTACTTTCAGGTCAAAACTACATTAGGAAATCGTACATTAATCATGGAAGATGATAAGAATCGTGATAGAGGCTTTAAAATGAGTCTTTATGAAGATGGTCAACTGAGAAAAAAAGATGTCACCGATTTTCAAATTCCATCGAAAACGGTTAGTGTGATTTATCTAAATTCTTCTACAAAATTGGTATGAATTAGTAAAGATTGTTTGAATCAGTCAATCAGTCTCTATAAATTTTGAAAATTTAAGTTATGATAAAATGTAGAGTCATTAAAATATTAAATTTAAATACTTAAAAAAATGACAGATACTGTTCAAAAATTCCGAATATAAACTTTTCCCCCATTTTTTGGATTCAAATATAGAATTTCCGATTTTCAGGATAAAGCGAAATATCTTTCCTTGCTTAGCCAGCGATTATTGCATGACATAGAAAAGTTGGATCAACATGAAGGACCAAAAACAACACGAGTGGAAGTAGAAGTGATTGAGAAGGTGACAAAAATACTCAAAACTTACATTATTGGAAAGCGCAATAATTTGCTTCAAGATCTCTCGGTTGATCAGGCAGCAATTGATGCAACAGATGAATTCTGCCATACTGCTTACCAGCATGCAACTCATGATTTTGCCGAGAAGGAATGTGTAGATGGGTTGGAAAAGGAAAAGATAATTAATAGACAGTCATCTGATATTAAATGTCTCTTCGAAGGCCATCATTATGAGGATCATTCTGAAATACGGCGTTATCAAAGAGCTGATTCAGAAGCAACGACAACAACGGAGAGTATTCACGAGAAATATATATCGACACCTTCCATTTACATTAATATAGAGTGCACGTTGAAACGTACGGAAGATCACTCATTCAACGAAGTTAACGTTGCAATGCCAAACGTTTTCTCCGCCGTATTATCTCTGATACGCGAAAGAGTTCTTCCACAACAACTACCAAATTTTGCCAGCTATGGTATAGAACAGCATGGAAAACAGTATTCCGGCGAAACAACCATCCGACGCTTACATCGTTTTGAATCCATAGATTCATCTGATGAATTGCAGAATCATCGTCTCAGTCAAAAGGAACCAAGTTTCTTGTTCGAGAAACCTCAGGTAATTGAACCTGTGAAAATTCCTATATTAAATCTTACGGAATTAGATTTACGACGAACGGCAGATACATCATCAATTTTGGCAAGTTTTGCAATTCCACGTATCGATCAGAGTCAGTTGAATATCGAACGTCATTACGAGTTTCATGAAGCTCAAGGTGGTAATTACGGTTTGCAGCATAAAGGACAATATTTCGAGGGTGAAACAATTATCAAAAAGGAACGACGAATTTCTTTTGAATCGGAGTCAGCTTCAGAAGAGGAAGAAATTTGTGTACAAAACTTCATAGATTTAATGAAACAAGAATCTCGTGGTAAGTTTGAAGTTGCAGTAATTATTTCTAACAATCAACGCAGTTCTCCAAAACACTTTCATGAGAGTCAGCCCACTGAAGCTATTAATTTGATAACTCAGATCAGCACAGATGGAAAAAAAGAAGAGGCAGTTGCTACTATTGCTAGTAAGATTAATTGTAAAGATGTGTATCTGGTACAAGAGATGACTGATGTAACCAACAATGCAATCATTACAATCCAGAAAACGGTACAATTTGATGACATTTTTCAACATATTATTCAAAACTGGGATGAAATAACAGTTCAGCGAGCAACTGCTAAGTTTTGGGCCACTGTTGAAGAACAAACACAAATTTTATTGCAAATTGCATCATCTGCAGTTGCATGCCAAGAAGCGTATTGCACTCGTGCAATACCAAATCTGTTGCACATTTCTTACATAGGTGAATCATTTTATGTAGAAAATGAAACAGTGGTAATTTATATACAAAATAAACTAGGCCCCGCGACAATGATGTCATGTGATCACGTACGTCAAGCTTCACGGTTCTCTGATGGACACGTGTTGCAAACAAAAGCTGCCACGGAAAAAGCAATCATGATTATGTTAAGTATAGGATATATTGGCAAATATAACAATGCGCTCATAACAGAGTTTATCGTGAAAGATATCCACAAGCAGCAAGTGCATCTTTGCGCACTTGCTAGTCGTGAGAGTGAACGTGTTTCAAGTATATCCCTGAATCGAGGCTCAAAAATGTTGACCGCAAGTATGCAATTATTGGCACGCATAAAGCAGAAGGAACAGATAACCATTGCTGAATTTGGCGATGAGAAGGAACATGTGACTATTATGTTACAACGCGCGGGCATTATGCATGGTCAGGTGCAACGTGAATGGCCCGAAGCAGTGACAGGTAGGTCAAACACCACTACTTCTACTACTACTTCCACTATCACTATTACCAATACTTTTAATGTGTTTGAAGCCTTCACTGATTCTTTCAGTGTTGTTACCAACAATGATTTTCTAAGCACTGATTTAACAAATATAAACACAACGACTAAAAATTTCCACTTATCTAATTTCAAAACTATTTTACCCATTCATAAAGCAGCGCAAAGCATTTACCCATTAATTGATACCATTATCACTTCGGCATATCTTTCCACGCAGCAGATTCCGAAAAATTCCGAAGAAATTAGAGTTAGAACTGCAAATGAATTATGTAATGTCGATGAAATTAAGAAACAAAAAAATGAGAAGCAGAAACCTTTACAAACAATCTCTAAAACAACGACTATACCATCTAAAGATGATGATAATGAAGAAGTTGACAATTTTCGGATAATTTATGACAATGATACGAGTCCGATAGTATGCCAACATTGTCGACCTTTCACCGATTCAAGCGGTACAGCGAATGCAATCGATCAGAGCATGCGAGTGCAGCAAAACGGAAATGAGTTATCAGGTAGTCAAAATATACATGAACAGTTATCCAAACAAACAGCTTTAAATATGGAAGGTGCGAAGAAATCACCTAAAGTTACTGATATACCGATAAGACGAACAAATGAAACGAAGAGAGGAGGCGTTGATGACGCATGTGAAGTACTGCCTCAACTTAAATTTAGGAATGAAGAAGAACGAGTGATATTTATTAAAAAGATTCCAGCCGTAGATTTAAGTAGTATGGATAACAGGAAAAAGTGGATCATTGATGTACAAGAACAGTGTATCACCGAACAGAGAAGCAATTTTCTGTTACCTCCCTATGATGCTGATACTGATAGAATAACCGATCACTCAGTGAGAAACATGGAATACCTGAATGATAATTACAAAATTACAGAAATTTTGGAAAAATCAAATTTTCACTCTCAAAGTGTATCACACAATACAAGTCAGTGGCAGGAATCGACGTTACAATTTAGCGACACATATGAAGCACCTGTAACGTGGAATGCATGTGGTAGAAATCATAAGCAACAAGTTGAAAAAAGTAAACTAATGCGTTTGCATACGCAACAAGAAGAGCACGAAAAGTTGCACATTTTTCCAGAAACAAAAAATCAGGAAAGAAACACAGGAATCCAAAATCAACGTGATTTTAAAGGAGAATTTGAAAAGGAAGAATTGAAGCGAAAGCTGTGTGACAGTAAAAGTGAAACACGTATTGCAATGCTGAATGCTGACATTGATCTTGACATAACATTACTTGCGACACCAGAAATGGCGATCCCAAAAGAATGTAGCGTGACGACCAGTGAATATTTTTCCGATGAAGAAACTTGGAATGCTATCGCAGAATCATGTTATACAGAACGAAAGATTCATATAGAATGCAGATCCAAATCTGCTAGTAACTCGCCTGAATTTTCAATGGAAGAGAATTCTGAAACATTCGATGAAGCAAGCCATATTTCAGATACTATATACAACAACCGTATGAAGCATTCTAAAATAACAGATTTCGAAGAAAACGTTTTAGAAATGACTCGTTCTCTGGTCACCAGTACTGAAGACTCCACACTAGAAAAGTTCCTCGTCGGAATAGACGCTGAATTTAGTGTTGTTCCGGAAACATCCACATGCGATGTTACAGTTCGGAACTCTGAACAATTTGAAGCATCTTCACTTATATTTTCAACCTATTCATCTAAACAAATACAACCGAAACAAAAGACCATATCGGAGGTAATGGAGACATTGGCTGTTAGAAAAAAAGAAGGAGACTCAGAAATAGATGAACCCAACAAAAAACACTGCAATCTGGCTTCATTCCCGGAAACTACTGCAAGATATGTTCAGGCTCAGGTCCCATCATTAGGTTTTGAATATCAAAATGGAATATTTCAACAGACAACTAGTACTGCTAGAAAAACTGCAGAAAACATTGAACATATATTAGCAAAACCGATACAACGCAAGTACTTTACTGCATTTGATAGTGAAACAGAAACGACAGAAATGCACAAGCAAAAAGTAGGACATAATATTAATAAAATAGATTACTATCAAGCAACTCCACAAGTTATCTCCGCTTCATCGGAAGTAATTGCTAAAATACCACTTTCGACACAAGAAATAAGTCAAACTACAACTGCTTCCGATAAAATTATACAATCAATTAAGCAAATATGGGGCAAGACTGCGCCAAATAGGCATAACTCAGTTCCTATTACTCTGCAGATGTCAACTAAGACATCCAAAAAGATCAGCGATCGAGTTAATTTTAATGAACAAAATACTCAATATAATGCTGTTGTGCACTTTTCACTCAAACCATTAAATAAGTCATCTTTGCGCGCAATTAAGTCGATGGAAATGGAGAACATAGAAACAACAGCAATAAAAGCTGGAAACACAAATATAACAGCAGGTTTTAGAACTTTTCTGCATGAATTATCATTTAATAAAATTATCACTGAAAAAGGTCAAACGGCAATTCAAATGACCCTTCAAGAAACTGAAGCAGAATCAACTGACAATTATAACTTCTTTGAACACCGCAAAGAACTGTTAGATAAGTCAGAGAAAAAGGCAAATGCAATGAAATATAATGAAGAAGCAATAAATTCAAATGGCTTATATCAATGGATTACTGCTCAAGAAAAACAAGAATATGTGAATGTATGGTCAGCTGCTAGAAGTGTCATTGTGGAACAAGATATTCTGAAAAAGATTCCAGATAATTCTCTGGAAATATCGATCAGAAACAGTGGAGCGGATAAGGAGCATGTTAGGAATCCGAAAAGTAGATGTGAGGAAGAAACATTAGCTGCTGGATGCCAAAAAGTCGGGCAAACGAACATGATTACGAACACGGAACAAAATAGCTGTGGTACCAAATTGGATGAAAATATTGGTATGATACAAAAACCGGTTGTAAAATTCATTACGAACTTGAAAGAAACATATGAAGAAGAAAACCTAATGAATGCTTTCAATACACAAGCAAAACACATATCAAGTGTTGAAGGCGTTTTTTCGGATGAGATATGCGAAACTTCTGGACGCATTCAACAATTCAGCAATGAATGCCAGCAATACATAACGCACTGGAATGAAGCACAAAATGTGCTCTCAGTTGAGGCACATGCAGCAGCTGCAAAACTAAGAGGTGTAGCTTGTATCATTAACGCAATTAAGCAAGAAGATACGCAAATCATTGAGCAAATCAAATATCCGGGATTTTTGGAATACACCGAAATTGGTGAATGGGAAGTTGTTGATGAAAGTGATAGAAATGAACTTCGACGATTTGTTCAAATGGAAAATGGTGCAGCCAAAACATCAGACAGCGTTAGCCGACATTGGGAAAAATGTTTGAATTTTGGAGCTAGCAGAGAATGCATGGAAAATTTGGTAAGATCGTTAGTAAAAGCTGAATCAGTCGAAATAATTAAATGTATCTTGCGTGAAGCAAAAAATGAAAAAATTGCCATTTTTATTACTGCAATCTCAGAAATCTGTGACAGCTGTACAATTATATTTGATAAACTATCGCACTGTCAATCTTTAGAAATTATTCTTAAAGATATAAACCGAGAATGGATCTTCAGTGAAAAATATGCACAAAACGAAATAATAAAATTACTAAATACAATATGGAGTATTATCGTGAATAACTCTGAAACTGTTGCAAATATCTGTAAATCTAATTGTGAGCAAGTAACGCTTATTACTGGAGCTAGTGAAAAAGTACAGTTGGAAAGTAAAGATATGCCAAGTATGAAGCCATGTGATGAAAATACCTCCACTTATCTTCGTACAATCACTGCTGTTTCAGGCAATGAAAGACAATTTAAAGCAGAATCTAAAATGAAACAGAGTATTCTGGTACGACAGCAAGAACTGTTCACCGAAAGTGTACAAAAAGAAATATTTCGTGCGGAAAATCTAACAAAACCCATTGTGGAATATTCAGAAGTACATTCAGATGCTGGGATTTCGTTGATGCGATGTTCCGCGAAAAAAACAACTGAAGCTGCTTCACATGTTTTTAGTATTGTCTTGACATTGTCACAACAACTGAAAGCGCAGCATGCTCAACAGATCAGTAAAGAAGCAAACATTGAACTTTCTATTCCGGCATCAAATATAGAAGTAGAAGACAATATCCCTCCGTCTATCGTCAATCGAGATGCTGCAAGTCTGGAAACTAAATATGCAAAGGCATCAGCTATGCAAGAAACTATTGATTTAACTAAATCACGTAAAGTATCGGCTGAAACAGAAAGTATTTTAAAAGGAGCGCATATAGATGCTGTGAATGAAAAACTGAAAGAAACAGATTTAGAGGGTTTTGAAATTTTGTCACAATGGACTACTGTGGATAGGGATTTGGAAGCAGAGGTGAAATTACAACACTCACGCAACATTATTAGTAGATTCTCAACGATAGCAGTGATCGAAGAAGAAACTTCAATTGACCAGAGTTGGGTGGCAAAGGAATGCAATTTGAGTGCATGCACGATCAGATGCATCGTTGCATCTGAACACTGTCAACATTACTTTCAAACTGAATTTGATGGAATGAGGATACGATTGGAAAATTTTGAAAAAAAAGAAAGTTGTAAGATAAGTTGGTGTGATAAAAATTATGACACTTTACACATATCCATATGTGAGTCGACTTTGGAAAAGCTAAATGCAATGATTAATCTTCATCGAGTATCGAACGTTTTACCGAAGCAAACAGCAAAGGAATACATTTGTCGGGATAAACAATTTATCGAAGCCATTCCATTGTACGTCAGATGTGAAGATATTGAAACGGATTATACAGCTGTAGATGTTTTTCTTGAACAAAAAGTAGCACGGAAATATCATGAAGCAGTTAAAATATCGGCCAATAGGATGGAACCAGAAATTTTTGAGTGCGAACAAGCTGGAGATGAAAAGTTTGATATGATTGTAGAATTACAGGGAAAACGATTGGTATCACTGGACATAGAAGTAATGTGGCCGGAAGCTAGGATAGATGATGGCATAGTTGTTGATGTGGAAGAATATCTGGAGGTTCAGGAAATAATATATGCGCAATTTGCTTCCAAACAAGTTACATTTGCTGAATTTTGCAAGATCAATATTATTAGCCAAGACTATAAACCACAGTTGCTAATGACTAATGCTACAAAAGAAGAAATTGTGGATGAATATGATGAATTTGGGGCAGTACTGGAGGAAAGAGCTACTGCTCATGTCATAATTGTCGGAAACAAAGGTGAATGTTTGACGATTTGGTTGCGAGAAACCAAAGAAAGCTTTATTACTATGGGGTTTCAATACAGTGAAAAAGATAAAGTGCATGAAGTGGAAGGGAATCTCGTTGAGAAACGTTTTGGTGGAAATTATCGGTTGATGACGAAAGCGGTACAAATAGAAGATCGTAATGCTTACTTTGCAATGTTGCATCAAACTGAAAATGAAGCAATGGATAGAATTTTAAAGGAGAATATTAGGAATTTCACATCGATGGAATTGTTGGCGTCAACATCCAAAGTAATACTAACAAATACTAACTGGGAAAAAGCGCCACAAATGCAAGGAGCATTAGTGCAATATCATTGTGCCCGAAAAGCACAACCGGTTAGAAGTCGTTTTCTGGAAATTGGTGAAACCGTGCACACTGTATATGCACAATTCAGAATTGAAGAAATTTCATGGAAATCTTCAATTATTTGGAAAGTTCCAAATTGCGGCGGATATTTGACATTAAATACAGAATCTGCAGAAGTAATAGTCTTAGACCGTGAAATTGAATGTCACAAGGATGAAGTATTTGGGACTACGGTAAAAACACTAAAGCATGTGGTAACGGTAATAGCACCAATATTATCTGCACAATATACTGATGAGATAATGAAAGAAATTACGATAGACTTGGTAAAACCATCAGTTATGGCTCAAGTTTACTTACTCCTTAAACAGGTCAATGAAGGTACCAATACTGAAGCGAAGTTAATTGAAACAAAAGATATAAGACAATCTAGTTATCTACAGTTAGCACGGGAAGTTGAATGTATAGAGTTGGAAAACGTCATAAAAGAAGCTCGATTTGGAGGCAAATTCAACTTTACTACAAGTGCTTCGGAAGAGTATGAATTGAATGCAGTACGAGAGCTTACAAGTAACATTATTCGGGTGGCTCACTGTAGTCAGTTGATGGTATCCCAAAACTGGAATTGTGGTACTCATTGTGAAGTGAAAGCTACAAAATCTGAATCTGCTGATGTATATATATGCTTGCAAAATGCGGAAAGTACAGATGATGCTAACTGGACTTTACACCAAAAGCCACTGATGAGAAATACTTTAACGATACGAGAGAGTAGAGCAGTTATGTTGACTATTAATTTAAACTATAACAAAGAAAAACCAAAAGAAATTTCAGAGATAATGATACAGTTGACACAATGTGCTGAGCCATGTATCCTGGTAACATCTGCTACAACACATGAACAAAAGTTGATACAATGGATTCTCGAGAAACGACGTGATACCCTTTTAGGCGCCTTAACGAAAATTCTGATTAAAAACTTTGTGAAAGTCCCTCCATTCAATGCAGTCCAATCCGAATCCGTGAAAATTGACATTTTTCCAAATCTTCAACGTATTGCCGCAGTGCTGGGAGTATGCAGAACTTTGACTACACCTAACTATGGTTGTGATATACTTTGGACATTGCATGAAATATGTGAAGAAAATGAATGTTCAAATTATCAATTTAAACAACAGAATGTGATGGAACAAACTGAAACGATCCTTCCTCAGTCATCTTATGGTGGTCATTCAACCCTGAATACTAATGCCACAAAAGAATGCATGATCGATGTGATATTTCAGTTGAAATCGAAATTACTTACCGAAGCTGAAATGCATTTTTCAACTAGCATATCAAATAAGAGCATTCCCATAATATTCGCAACTATGTCGGCAGTTTCGATAGAAAATAATCAATCAATTGCTTTGGGACGAAAAGCTGAAGACGATGATGCAACAATTATTCAAAAAATAGCAAATACCAATACAGCACAAGCAGCTGTGGTGGAAACTAAGTTAGAAACGGAAAATATTATTGTAAAATATCAGTGTAAAGAAGAGCATACAGAGATTCAGAAGATAATATTTATCGCATTTTATGGAGGGTATCAAAAATTAGAAACTTTAGCAGCTAAAGTAGTTGTTACTAACATCTATGAAGAGCATATATCCAAGCACCTAATGTTTGCGGAGGCACATTTGCAACAATTAATTGCAAATGACGCAAGTCCATGCAAATTGTCAACGCAATCAAGCAAGTTTGAAGAAAGTAATCAAGGATATCACTTCCAGAAGAAACGAATTTCTGAAAATGAAATAACGTTAGCGCTACGTGCTGCCAACTGTAAATTTGCCGAATTTTGTACTACAGAAAGTACTAATGAAATAACAACTATTAACACTCACTGGCAACGTGATGGAATGTGTGAAGAAACTCGATTATGCATCTGTGATAAACGTTTTGGTGGAAGCTTACTTCTATTAACTCAGTTTGCTCAAGAATTCTCGATCATATTTGCAGCTGCTTTAACATCATCACGTTCTAATTCGGAAAGAGTTATTTTTACGATATGTACAGCACGTCATAGCACAGTGCAACCCGTACTTGCAACATTATCCACTACCGAAATGTATGTTGAACTCAATTATCATTTGAATCATCCCTCCGCTGACCAACCATCAATGATCACCATTTACACCGCTAATAGAATTGAGGCTATGATCGTTCAATTAACTGAAAGTACTATCATTTCTGAAACTACTAATGTGCAATATGAACGACCAAACGACATTACTAGTGCATTTTCAGAAGTTTTCCCGGAAGCGCGTTATGGTGGATCATTGATTCTGAATGCTTTCGCTGCTAAGGAAACATTGATCAGCATTCAGTCGTTGCACAGTCCTCAAGACCTAAAGCAACGTGAAGTGCAAATGATTTTCATGGAGAAGAATCGAGCACGTGAAATGTGCCATATGTTGGCAAGTACAGAACAAATAGTTATAGCAAGTATACAATTTAAAAAAGCAAGTGATTTATGCTGTACTGAGATCATGAAATGTACATCACGTAAAGGAGACAATCAATGCTGGACATTTATCGAACCAGCAGAAATTAACCAATTCAATAATTTCTTGTGGAAAAATTCTGCAGAAATCAGCGCTGAACAGGTTATTATTTTGAAAGAAATACATCGTGGCGGTCACTTGAATTTATCCACTAAACACGCCAGTGAACAAACCGTTACGATTACCAATACGTTAAAACAAACTTCAGCAGAGCATAGCTCTACAATATCAAGAAAAATGGCAAATCAAGGTGAATCAATAAGTATAGGTTGTTCAGCTTCGCAAGAAAATCATGCATTTATAAATCTGGAATTACAATCCAGGAAATTAACACAATTTGAAGTATCCATAAGCTATAGGACAGCAAATCGTGAGATACCACAAAAATTATTTACGAATGAATTCAGTCAATTGATGCTGTCAACTAACGTTACGATGGAGAAACCTTCAAATTATGAGTTCAAGCAAACTATCTGGAAGACAAAGAATAAAGGTGGAATAATTGAACTACGATGTAGAGCCTCAAAAGAATCATACACAGAGCTGTATTATAGCTTAGAATCCAAGTTGTCACCGAAACAACCTGTCAATACACTGCTAACAATTGGTGAAGTGTGTTATGGTGAACACATGACTATGAATCTGATGGCAACGAAAGAAACAATCTTCAATTTAGACGTGTCATTTGTAAAGCAGAATATGGAGACCGAGCAAAACTATACCGTTAAGGAAACGAACATCGCATTATCGGAAATATTGAAAACAATGGAAACTTTGGAATCGAAAATAGAAATTGAAAAAGTAGATGTGCGGAGACGTGTGAGTGAAGTGAATGTAGAATGTGTTTTGAAATTAGCTAGACAATGTCTACCGGTTTCTTTGCAAACAGATTCCGCTGAAGAGACGTTCGTACTGTATGAAGCGGAAATGCGTGTTGACGTTCAGCGTATCAGTGGTGCAGCAGAAATTGAAAAATCGGCGATCAGAATAGAACGCGAAGCATTGACCTGTACAGAATCCCTCAATGTAGCACTGCGACATAAAGGTTTGGATAACGAACTAGAAGAAAAAGTCGAGAAACGGTAAATACTTTTTTGATGTTTTCAAAATTTCTGCTTTTTTCGATACTGCTAAATTGCTGTCTCTAAATATCGATTTGTGACTGAATTGTTGCAATTAATAAGTGTTAATTATCAGCAGTTGCACTCAGTTTCCCTTCTAATTTTAATTGAATTATGTTTCAATAACTTTAAGATTTCATTTAAATCATTTTCTTTGTTCTGAATTTCAATTTTGTTTTAAGCAGTAATACTGTCATTGCTGTGATTTACTTAATTTGACAGAGTAAGTTTTGCGGCTGAAGTAACCGAGAAAACAATGTCAATGGACATTGACATGAGTGTAACGGTAGAACAACGGGAAACTCCATTAATTGTGAAAAAACCAATGAAAAAGGAACAACACGGTCGACGGCCAATTTTACGACAGAATGAAGCTCCCAATTTGTATGAAACTTTATTATTAACTGCAATCTTTTTCTCAGCTTTGACATTAAACTTTCAATTGAACATCCTCTACTAACAAGTGATAAAATCATTTGTAATTAGTAATAGTGTTTCTAGTAAAAAACAGATTGAGGGAACTGATGGGTATGACTAACTGAATAATTGATACGATACAATAAGATCGTGAAATTATCTTTTAGATTCATTACCTTGAAAGATTTAAAATACGTGAATACGTGAAATGGATTATCTTATGCTAAAGTATTTTTGACTTCAAAAAATAAAATGACAAAATCTCAAGAATCTTTAGAATAATGTGCATTTAAAATTTCTAGAGTTCAATTTCAAATTTAAGCTCGAATATCTTTCATTCTTCCAGCTTACCAGTTCGTCGTAATAGCTTATTATCAGCAATGGAACTTGGTGATGCGCATAATATACCACATTATAAAACTTTGGAAGATGTCATCAAGGGAATCAAAAAAGTAGATATTAAATATTCGTAGAAAGGTTTTTTAAGTATTTGAAATTTTATTAATTCAAAAGAGTTAATACACACTATTTATTGGAATGCTTTGAAATAATTACACAATATGCAATTTTAGGCTGGTTTGGAATATTCAAATTTAATCTTTGGTATCGATTATACGCAGTCAAATAAATATCAAGGTGAAAGAACATTTGATGGACGAAATTTGCATTCTCTGAGTTCTGATGAATTGAATCCTTATCAGCAGGTATTTTTTTCTTGTATCTAATTGATGATATACAGTTGATGTGACTTTATTTTGCATTAGCAGACATTTAAGGAAGAAAAATATTTTCTAAATTTTATGGTTTATGTAATATTGACAACTGATTTATCAATTAACCGATTAATTAATCGGTCTTAGCTTTGTTTAAGTATCTCAAATCTACAGTTTAGAATTTTTAGATGTAATAACCTTGCTGCCATAGCTTTGAATATATGATATCAGAAAAATTTTGGTGTAGTTTTTTAATGTAATAAAATCTGAAAAATTAACAGGTGATCGAAATTGTCGGAAGGACATTGTCATCATTTGATGCTGACGGTGTGATACCGACCTATGGATTCGGTGATGAAGATTCAAGTGATTGTGGCATATTCAATTTAAGTGATAGGAATGATATAAATGCCGAGTGTAATGGATTCGAAGGTTAGGACTTCATTGCAATTTCAAAACTTGAAATTTGAAATTCAACTCTGAACAATAAAGCGGAAAAATTTTCAGAAGTTCTGAAGATATACACTGATAAAACACCATCTATTCGAATGTCTGGCCCAACAAATTTTGTACCTCTTATTGAACAGGTTCTTCTACGTTATTTTCATAAGTGTTTCATTTTAAATCAAATGAAATCAAATTTTAATTCTTAATAACATTAGCTATGGAACTAAATTTTCAAGGCACTATCAATTGTACGTGAGAAGCATTCATATCATATTTTGGTGATTGTCGCTGATGGCCAAGTAACGAATGAAAAGATTAATCAAAAGGCTATTGCGGCAGCATCGCGTTACCCATTATCAATAATTATGTTTGTTCTTTCATTATTATTTTTCAAAAGTGAATTCTCAACTCTTAATTCAACGCCTCCTAAATTAAATTCTAAAAATATGGAAATAAATGAATTCCTCAAGAGCTTAAAAATTTCCATCCTTATTTTTTCAAATTTCGTACTTAATGAATATATAATTTTATTTCAGGGTTGGTGTCGGTGATGGACCGTGGCATATGATGACCAGGTTTGATGAAACGTTGCCAAAACGAATGTTTGATAATTTCCATTTCGTTGATTTCCATAAAGTATGTTGTTGCTCTTTCTCATTAAATATGCAAGAATTTGAATAACTGACATCTTCATGAATTTATAACATTTATGTTTGCTAAGAATGATAAAAGCTTTAAAATCTAAATCTCGTCATTAACTTGCATATTCGCAGTACTTTTAGGGATGTTCTTTCCTCAATATCCTAAGGACAAATTAATTAAATATAAAATTGAAATCTCTAAAGTGTCAAAAATAACAATTCATGCATTTGTAATTGTTTAATATTTTAAATCTCCCTGCTTAAAGTTTAAACTTGTACTGTTCAGGTGATGTTCGATGCTCCAAATCAGGAAGCAGTATTTGCACTTAATGCTCTCATGGAAATACCCGATCAATATAAGGCAATTAAGGAACTTGGCTTATTAAAGCATTCACGACGTGGTTAGAAGCAAAGCAGTGACAATCGGTAACGATAATAGCAACTTTTCACTTACTACAGTAATGTGAAGGCGAGGTAGGAGGAGGGCATAGATTGCTTCTAGGAATTTCTATGGAATTATTCGTTGACAAAAAAGAAAAACCAAATAGTAGCTCTAAGCTATTTAGTCCAATTTTTACGACTCTATATCCATTCTTTTGAGTTCAAAATTTAAAAGTTCTTTTAAATTTCCCGGAAAAACTTAAACCTAGCTAGTCTTCACAACTGCATGCATCCAGCGAATTAATTGGAATAATTCGAAATATTTTTTTAACTATTCATCCTTCCTTTTACTTTTATTGGATTGAATTAAATTAATTGGAAAAAACGAATCATAATAATGCTATTTACCATTCTGCAACAATTGTGACTGTATCCTTAAGTTAGGTCTATCTACGATTCAATAAACTGCTCACTGAAATTTCCATTAATTTCTTTCACTATGATAATTATCGCAGTTGACTAGATCAGTACATTTCGTACTCCATTCTTTCTACTGTATTATAAATCAATATACTCTCTAATGTGTTGAGCTCAGTACAATTTAGTGTACCTCACCATTAGGCATTTTATTCGCTTCCAACCGTTTTATTTTTATTTATCCCAAACGTCTTTTTTTTTAAAGATGTCTTTTTTTCTTTTTGTATTCTCTTAACTTAATAATCTTATATGTGAATCTTTTACGTCTTTCATCCTTTTTTTAAGTAGATTGGAATGAAAGATTACATTTATGAAGCAACAAAATTTTACATGATTTGAAATCTTAAATTAACTATCCATAATATTGCGAATTTTGAATTTTAGAACATTCTATTATACAATCTACTTTATACGATGTGCAAAAGATTATATGTGAAATATAAAATATATTAAGTATTCTCAAATGATCCAAGTTATTTCGTTGCACTACATAATCACGAAAATTATGTATTCAACCTGAACATATTTCAACCAAAAATGTACTGTGTGTAGATGCGACAATAACGGCAACATACCAAAATGCCAGCTCCTAGCTCACATATTTTCAAAGCCAAAAAAACCGGAAAAAAATCCTAATGACAGTTTAATTAGTTTATTTTTGGTTGAAAAGAACAAATATTGAAGAGGTTAATGAATTTAAGAAAGCTACAAAAAAACGCAAAATTGAGTGATCCTCACTACAAGAATTTCCAGAATTGTTTGTATTCTATGGATGATCCCAAATCGTTCAAGAATAGAAGCAAATTTGTTTAGTAAAATACAATTAAATTTGGAACAAAATACAAGTTTAATAATATTCTTTTCTTGATCATTTCTTCTTGCCACCTCTTTCCTTAATTAATAACTGCACAACGGCTCCGGTATTCATATTGTAATAAGCTAATGTGCAAGCATCTTTCAAGAACAATCCCTGAAATTGACACCACAAAATAAATTCAAGTGTAAACAAGTATTTGAAAAAAGATGATAACAACAAGGGACTTGATACAATGATGATTAGAATTTGAATGTATTATAGACTCTAAATTTCGTTCCTGGGCACCATAATCCCATGTAACTCGAAAGATTCACCTCATATGACAGCTTCTGTTTTGAACATGGCAATCCAGTCTCATCTTGCACAAAGTTTTTCAGTGTAGAAACCTGAATTTATTCTTTTGAACCAAAACGTGCAAATCAATATTCAGACTATCAAAAGTTACATAATTCCGATGAAATTTTTAAATTCCATTGATATAACAAGCATAAATTTAAATATACCGGTGCAGCAATATCCATAGAAACATTTAATCGTCGCCCATCAAGTTTCCAGTCTGGATTAGGAGCGCTGCTAGGTATCTGAACAGTGACTGTAATTGATCCGGTGACCTAAAAAACAATACTCCATTATACTGTTTTTTTAAATTTTTCATAATTGATAGTTTTGACTATATGAACATCACAGTCTATAACGTCTATAACGTCGGAAACCTATGATCCCAAGAATTTGAAAAACTTGATATTACAATGTTAAATGAAAAACCCCAAACAATATAAAAATACCTTCATAAGCCAATCAGCTTCACTTTCAAGTTCATCTTCTGTTCGAGCCTTTTTGGCAGACGGAGGTCCATCTCCAACAGTAACATTGCTAGCTGCATTTGTATCAACTGCAGGAGCAGTCGAAGTTGCGGTTGGTGGAATGGAGACTGTTACCGGTGTAGTAGTAGTAGGACGAACAGCGAGTGGCGTTTGTGGTATTACCGGAACTGGTATCATTGGAACTCCCATTGGTGGCTAAAAAATAGTTTAAGTCTTTGAAATCAAGCTTTAACAAGCGAAAAGAGAATCTCGAATTCTTCATTCGTGTTAGTCATAGTGACTAAACATGCTTGCATAAGTCTTATATTAAAAAAAAGTCTTACAAAAAAGAAAATTAATATTTCAACCAAAATAAACTAACTCTCATAACAGGCATTGGCAATGGTGGCATTGGCATTGGAGCCCCTGGAAAAGGCATAGCGGGAAACCTAAAATTATTCCTTCACTTTTACACTATACTTCATATTTCTGCTTCGGCATATATTTTGCCATTTTACTAACTTATTTTCTGATACTAATTTATCACGTAATTTATTGTCCAAAAGGAAAAAAAATTGTGAGGTTTCTCGCCAACAATGATTATTAAGAGAAACATGAATCAGTATAGTCACAAACCCAGGTGGTGGTGGTCGAATGGGGATTTGAGGAATGACTGGTGGTCGAACAGTCTGTGTTGATGGCACTGGCGCTGGTGCATTCTGCGGAGGTAATACTGGAGGACGTGGAGTCGGAACGGGTGGTTTTGGCACTATTGTTGATGTTGTTGTGCTGGTTGTAGTAGTGGTAGCGATGGGAGATGTAGTTATTACTGCTGCCGCTGTTTCTGTCGCAGTTGGTGGTGGAACTGTTTGAAGTGGAGGAGGTGGTACAGCACCTGGTCCTATCCTTTCCTTGCTTGGATCAGCAATATATCCATGTTGTTTATGAATTTCATTGATTTGTTGATCTGAAAAAAGATTTTCACATTTTTATTTGCTTATTTATCATCAATACTTTTATTTTGTTGAAAATATAAATTAAGTAACAATTTGACAAATTAATTTTATTGTTTAATTCCGATTACTGATCCATATAGCTATTGGTTTCGTAACAATATTCTTTACAACTCTAGGACTGGTTGCTTGAACGATAAATGAATTATAAATGAAGTTCTTGAGAAATTCGTCATTATTTATTGTGTAATCTATCACTCATTTTCAATAATGGCAGTTATTTTGATATTTTTACCAGATTTATATAAAAGTACCCAATGTAACGCTTTGTTGCGCTAATTTCGTTGTCTGGTCGATTGTAGACTGTTGACCATCCCAAATAAGCTTGGGATCAGGACCACGTGGTGCCTCTTCTTCTTCGCCAAGCTAAAAACAGTGTCACAATGTAATCTATTCTTCCTTTCATCTTTGTATGCCATACATTATAACCTCTATAATAATAATGACTAGAATCACACCAAGCGGATCTTAGATTCGACTAGCTGGATATTACTTTATTACAACTGAATTAATTAAAAGTAATTCAATTGCTAAAAACACTAGCAGTGTTTGGTTAAGTAATGAACCAAAAGATAAAACTTACTTTCTTACCAATAATCGTTTGTTCCGCACCATGGCCAAATATATCAGTACGACGTTCCGCAAACTTGCCAATATTCGTGCTAATATCAGCACCTGGCGCATAAACTGGTTCTTCTTCATTGCGATCCGACAACTCTCTAAAAAAAATCATTAGTGAGAAAAAGTGTATTCTTGCATATCAAAAATAAATTTTACAAAAAGTTTGCTTGAACCGTTCTCGCTGTTCTTTATATTGTGAATCAACAGTATTGTAACGCATATGCTCCTGTAATTTATCGGCAGGTATTCGTTCACCAGTGAGAGGTGAAATAATCCATTTGTCAGCAGCTTTTCGTGCAGCTATTGCTGAAACGATCAAATAAGTAGTGAAATAAAACGTGAAAATATAAAGCAATCTATGAAAAAATAAAACAAACATTTCTTCGGATCATAATCTCTGATTACAACTGTATCTTCCGAGGGTGGGGCGGGCATCGGTTGAGTCACTTCATATGGAGCTTTCTTCTCATGGTCAACATTACCATTTTCCAATTCGCCATTTGCAATCTAAATAAATCTGATGCATTCTGAAGGGCATTTAAATTTTTCTTGCTAACTAATCCTCAAATCCTATGATTTCGATTTCTGGTAATGATTTAGTGAAATGACTTGTTATTTCATTTAATGCTTCCAGTAAATAAATTTCAAATTTCTTCTATAAACTTGCTATCATATAGCTTATTTTATTTCCAAATTACTACAATAACAAAGAATCATTTTCCGTACTGATTTTAACATGAAGAAAAATGATAGAAGAAATGGTTCATGGAAAAAATGCAATAAATAAAAAAATTTTACCCGAGAAAATAACTCTGATTCCTCAAAATAAATGAACACACTCATTTCTATGTAGCACCAGTCTGCAGTGTAATGAAGTGATATTGAAACAACTTACTTCATTGTAAATTTCTTGATGTTCCTCATCTGAATCTGATTCAACGTCCATCTCCACTGTCTGTTCAGCAGCAGCTTTGGCTGCTGCTTCCTGAAAACAGTACGTGCATTGTGTTTAAAATTGAAAACCAGACAAAAAATTTAAAGAAATAAACAAAAATGAGTCTTCAGCTCAAAAAGGACAAATGCATCAACTATCGCATAGTTAAAAAATTCAAACATTTATCATTGGAAACTAATTTACCTGCCGCTGTTGCATTAAAATTCTTGCGCCAACATCCTTGGGTGTACAAAATGGTGGTAAAGTTGCTGAAATTACAAATAAATACAATTATTAGAACTGTTCGAGGAAAAAATAAGAAAAACGTTTGTTGTTCAATTTTTCTTCCGAAAACTTCATGGCATCTGTCAAGCAACTGCAGAATTTGTAAAATATCGTATCCATCACTTCACAAATTTCAAAAACATATAATTCAAAATGCTGAAAAATATAAGGACCACTAAACTAAACTATTAACAATTTATAATTATAGCTGGGAAATGAAAAATATCTTGAATGCTCTGCATATCTCTTTTTCACGAATAACCATAGCAAGATCGCCAAAGATACAAAAAAAAAAAAATAAACGATATTCAACATTAAGAAAAAATCTACTGTCGACAAGTAATCATCTTGCAAAACTGATTAACAAGTATGTAACTGTAACCATAACTGATTAGCAAGTTGATTCTACCTTGAACATATTTTTGCATAACAGAAACTATAGGACATCCAGAACAGCTTTATTAAATGTAGGCTGTTATTATGATAAAAAGTAAATAAAATCCTTTAAAGCTCATTTGAAATGTTAGTGAAGTTCACCTGTATCGTTGATAGGGAAATCGACAGTTTGAACTACAACAAAATCATGCCAATCGATTTGTGCATAGGCTATTCGTTCTCTTTCAATCTGCGAATAAATAAGTATAATAAGCACCTAACATCCCCTAATATGATAAAAATGACAAAAACTAAGTAAAGCACAACCTCACCGGTGACTTTTCATATTTATTGGATATTACATCAACTTAAGGTATTTTTTTCTGGTTCAAAAAGTTGAAAAATTTATCTCTTTATTTCAATTTTGAAAAAGTAATAAATCTGAATGAGTTAAAGAATAAAATATGCAAGAGAAAAACCTCGGCATCCTCCTTTTCCTTCTGCGCTCGTTGATGTTTCTCCCACCCAACTCGATATCTCACATTTTCAAGAATTTTTTTTGTATTATCTTCTTCCGCTTTTAAATCGTCCACAATATTTTTTGTAGGGACGATGACCTAAATACAATCAAAAATCATGGAATCCGCAAAAATCACCTGCTGCTTCTTCCTTTTTCCTTTTTATCATTTTCAAACTATAAATCAAAATTAACATTTTCCATCACGGCTTAATTTGTAAGTGCGGAGCAATATAAGAAGATTGCAAGCGTTAATAATTCAAATTTGAAATAACTAAAACCAAGTTTGGATGGAATATCAACTTAAAATAACTCATATCCAATATCAGCTAAACCTTCGTATACTGCTCGACCAATTTCGTAAAATAGTTAAAATTTGAATGCTGCGGCTTCAAGAAATCAAACTGATAGTTCCTTGATTCACGATTCATCAATGAAGTTAGAAACTGTCGTCCATTACGTGCCACAAACAGTGCCGTTAATTTGATTAAGTCCCTGAAATATTTTCGGGCAATGTTTTAACTACCTATATCCTTTAACCATTTACAAATTTTTTGTAAAATCAGAACTGGACTTACAAGTCAAATGCGTTTATTGTAGCCGGATCAGCATCAAACTCGAACTGAGGTGGAGGATTTCGAGGTACAAACTCTGCTTGCTTCACATGTTCCTTTACTGCCTCTGGTATTTGTGGTCGCTAAACATATTTTAATTAAAACGGCAAAAGTGTCGCTAAAGAAATAAACTTATAAAAAAAGAACAAATTATCATGTTTCAGTGAAATACACTTGGAAAGCATACGCCGCACAATTCTTCGTTCAAATAATGTGGACATAGAAATAAGTTCTAACTCCGTCTTATCATAAATGGCCCGTAGTTTTTATGCACAGCATAGTTAATATTTTGCTTTAATTCCAAACGCTAGAAATGTGCAATTTAGAATTTAAAAGTCCAAAATTCACAAGCAAATGGAAATTACCGGCACTGAAGGTTCGGTTGTTTTCCCATCTCGAAATTCTATAACTTTGTGTTGATAATAAGCATTGTATGGATCCGTTGCGCTCAAAAAGCTGAACCGTGGGTTAGCTGCTTCCTTTTCTCGAATTTTATTCTCGAAGTCAATTCCATTTCTGGCCACAAATGCTGCTGTTTTGTCAACAATCGCTAAAGAAGAAAAAAAATTTCTTGTATAGCTCTTCAATGATGATTATACCACCAATGATTACAGTTCCAATTATACTATTAATATTCATAGTTCCAGATAGGCAGAAAAATATTAGTATTTGACACATAATTCTCGTTTGATACACTGCTATTAAAATATCATGCTCCTCTACATATCTATTAATACAGTGCAATAAAAAAAAAAAAAAAAAAAAAAAAAAAAAAAAAAAAAAAAAAAAAAAA